>LNAC01000714.1:446186-742383 GCA_002007465.1 Ailurus styani | reverse complement strand
GGAAGGAGACAAACCATAAGAGACTCCTAATCTCACAAAACAAACTGAGGGTTACTGGGGGGTGGGAGGGTAGGGATAGCGTGGATGGGTTATGGACATTGGGGAGGGTTTGTGCTTTGGTGAATGCTGTGAAAGATGTAAGCCTGATGATTCACAGACCTGTACCCCTTGGGCAAAGAATAAAAATTAAAAAAAATATCTAGAATCGACAACTTATTATTTTCTCTACTGCTACCACTTTTGACCTCAGCTACCATCATTTCTCACTTGGATAACCACAGTGTTCTGGGTCTCTGCTTTCATTCCAGATTCCTTACACTAAAGTCTATACTCAACAGAAGCTAGATGATCACTTAAAAATTGAAGTCAGATCATATCATCCCTCTTCTCAAAACCCTTCATTGACTACCTAAATAATCCAGAATTGAGGCCAAAGCACTTACAAGGACTGATAAGGTATAATGTGATTTGGCTTCTCATTTCCTCTCTGACATCCTCTCTTCTTTCTTATTGTACTCCATCCAAACTGGTTTCCGTTCAAGTGTCTTGAATATATAAGATATACCTTGTCTCAGGGCCTTTGAACTAACTGTTCCTTCTGCCGACATTGCTTTTGTTCCAGCTCTTTATATGGCCAACTTTGTTATCTGTTTCTAAAATATCGCCTTCTTGGCAAGACTTATCCTGATAATCTTATTTGAAATTGTAAACTTCTGATGCATGCGTCCTCAAAGCCTTATTTTACTCTTGCTCTATTTTTATAACTTTTAGTTATAGAAAATTTCAAATATGCACAAGAATAGAGTACAGTGAAGCCCCAAATAGTATCACCCAATATCAACAATGATTAACTATGGCCAATCTTGTTTCATCTACCCTCACCCTGTACTTCTTACCCTAGATTATTTTGAAGCAAATCCAAAATCCTATAATTTCCATTTTTTATTCATTTTTTATACATTTTTTATATGAATATCATTTGTTATAATCCATTGTCATTTTTTATTATTCAGAATTTTATTTTTAAGTACTATATATATGCACATATGATATATTTTATGTATGTGGATTAGGTGGGTATTTAAGGACAGCATAAAGTGTCTACTAGAAAATTATTAATGTGTAGAAATCCCAAAATCATATATTTATATTTGTTATACAGTCAGTTCTCATTAGTTGTTGTAGTTATGTTCTATAAAGTTGATACAAACACTGAATTAGCATATACTGAACCATTGCTTCTAAGGGAAATACAGGGTTAGGATTCTATGAGCACTTAGTCACATTTTTGTTAAGCAATCAATGCATAACTTTGTTTATGTGTGTTTCTATTTAAAGACGCCTTATTTAATATATGTTATTGATTCATTAACCTTAAACTCATGGCCCACAGCACTATAACTCATGCCTGAATGAAACTTATCTGATACACGTATTTTCTCCTTATGGTACATTACAGCCTTCTTGTGTTTAGGAACACTACACAGGACTTCAGCACTCTGCTTGGGGGCCATTTTAAACTGTAAATTCACTCACAAAAGGTAGAAAAATGTGAAAAATGTGGCACTAGATAGATGATGAGAAGGACACTTGTTTATAGTTATGAAAGCTGAAACAAGAAATCAGATCATTGCCTTGTTTGACTTCAGCTGAAAGTTTGTGTGGCAAATATTTTGCCACTCTGTGCATGTCCATGAGTGATTGTGAAAACATTATGAGTATTGATTTTGGGGTTCCAAATAAGATGTAGCAAGTAGGAGGAGTTGCAAATATGGAATTTGCAAATAATAAAGATTATGTTTTAATATTTACCTAACAGAAAGAACTTCTTTTAAAACACATATCACAATATTATTATTTCACCAAAATTTTAACAATATCACCAAATATCTAGTCCTTATTGCACTTCCCCAATTTTTGCTAAGTCTCTTGTAATCTATAGATTCCTTCTGTACTTCTCTCCCTTTGTCTTTCTTTCTTTTTTTATCTTGCAATCGTTTGTTGAAGAACAGATTTTTCCCATGGTTTGGATTTTGCTGATTGTCCTTCTAGTGTGTTTTAATATGGTCCTTTGTCCCCTGTACTTCTTGCATATTGGTCGTTAGATGTATAGGCTTACTCAGTTTCAGGTTTTGTTTGTTCTTTTTTGGGGGAGATTATTTTATGAGTTGTGTTTTGTACTTCCATCAGAGAGCACACAATGTCTGTGTCTCATTTTCTTGTGAAAACAGCCATTGGTACTCATTTCTTAGATCAGTGGTTCTTGAGCAGTGGTTCTTAAGTGATTTTCCCTCCCAGAGGATGGTTGGCAAAGTCTAGAGACAATTACTGCATCTGGTGGGTAGAGCTGTGGATGCTGCTGAATATTACATAATGCACAAGACAGTTCCCCACAATAAAGGATTATCCAGGCCAAAATTTTAGAAAATGGTGATACTCTAATTCTATCATGGCTGCTTTGTTGATTAGCTGAAATACTTTTATAGAAACAAACTTGCCCTCAAAGTTTAATCATGAACTTCGTTTATGCAGAGATACAAATCATATGGAAGTGGTAGGATTTAAACACAGGGGTGCTCAATATTGTCCCATTTTTGGCTATGAAGAACTTACTCAAATAAGTACTTGTTTTGCTCTGTTTTCTTTCTCTTCCTTCCTTCTTGCCTTCTGTTTTCTTTCCCTCCCTCCTTTTAATAAAATATATAACTTATTTAATATATTTATTATATATTATATGTCTCTCCCTATTGGAACAAGCATATTTATTTCTTTTGTTTGTGAGTATATTTAAAATAGCCTCTGGTGCATAGTTGACACTTAAATATGTGTTAAATGAATAAAGAACATTGAGTGATAAGAGGGGGTACTATTTTAGATTGTGTGATCAAGGATAGTCTCTCTAGCGGGTACATTAGTATAAGCTCTGAATGACAAGAGATGCCAGCCATATGAAGAATTGGAGGAGTGTTCCAGGCAAAGGAAAGGCTTAACACAAAGGTTCTGACGCATGCATTAGCTTGGCTTGTCTGAGGTTCTAAAAGAAACCATTATGGCTAGAACAGAGTGGGTAAGGAGAAATGGTGCCAGGCAAAGTTGAAGAGGTAGGCAGGGTGAAGATCTTTATAGTCCATGGTGAAGAGTTTGTATTTTATTGTTTGATGAGAAGAAATTGGAAGATCTTAAGTAGGAGAAACCTTGATTTGATTTACCTTTTGAAAAGAAACGGTCTAGGTGCTATGTGAAGAAATGGCCTGAAGAGTGGAAACAAGACCAGTTAGGATGCTGATGAAGTCCTTGAGAACTAGATGAGCCGGCAGGGGGTGGGTGGGTGTATATGTGCCCTGGCAGGGGGTGGCAGTGACAATGGAAAGAGAGAAGCAGTTCAAATATAAAAAACTGAAACGTATAGATGGATTCTGACTTAATAAATGCAATTACCTAAAATGTCTAGTAGGTTTTATAATAATAAGCAACTGCACAATGGGCACGGTATGCAACTTGATAATTTGGGGAACAAATGACACATTGAAACACAAATTTTTATAGCATCACATGATTGTCATTAGTGTTTTCAAATATTTTCGATACTTGAAATACTAAAATTTCAAATACTAAAAATGATTCGATCATACTTTCTCATTTCCTTGTGGTTGGTTTGCCAGTAGTGAATGGAAGTGATATGTGTTACACTGGGCTAGGGCATTTACATATGTGTCAGTGTAAGACTGTCTAGAGAACTCTCTTCCACCAGGATGACAAGATCATGGCTACTTTGTCAGCCTGGGTGCCTCCCTCCCAGTGACTATAATGAGACTCCTCCGGCCAACAGGCAAAGAATATGTAGCATGAGTGAAGAATAAATCCCTGTTGTTTTAAGTCACTGAGATTTTATTTTGTTTTGTTTTAATGCAGCATAATTTAGCCTCTTATGACTAATACATGGCATAAAAGACAAAAGTCTTAAAGACAGAAAAAACCAAAGCACCTTCCAGGAAGTGTCTGGGAATGACCACTATTTAAAGAAAATCTCTATAGCCTGTTGAAATATATATAATAAGCTGGGATGAAGAAAAGTATAAAACATGCCTGGAAATGGGATCTAAAAAATGTAATATTCTGCTGAGTGGCCATTTTATCAGTCCATTTAATAGGAAAAGTACTTTCTGAAAGAACCTTGAACCTGGCTGAATTCAGCCCTCACTGGGTTAATTGAAAATATTACCACATGAAATACAAAAGTCAGGGTAACAGGAATCCAAAAGAAAATAAAGAGATAAGATCATGGGTGGTACTGGAGATTAAACAAACAAATACAAAGAAGAAGAGGTGGGGAATTAATGAAATACCTGACTGGATTTTGGTCTGCTTGCAACTGCTGGACCTGACTCTGGAAGATACAATCATTTCAGCCATCTTCTGAATCAATAGTATGAGCTGGGGCCAAATTGATTATACGGTACATGAAACACAGTCTAGGAGAAGCTGATGAGACCTAGACACCATGATCTATTTGGCCTGACTCACTCACTTACTCCATGCCACAGTTTGGTTAGTTTTGATAAAAATACAGTACTAAGGAATTTTCTTTTTCCTTCTCCTCATGTCCTAGTGTCCCCTTGGTTAACAAAGCTGACTAGAATGTGGGTTTTCCCTTTCTTTCTTTCTTTCTTTGCAATGTATGTTGAAGATTTGCTAACCTAGCACCAACTAAATAACTTCTTTGTTTTTCCCACATTTCATTTCTGGGAAATAATGTGGTAGGCTAGAGTAACATAGAAGCCTCTTTTCTAAAGAGTTAACCAGGCCTAAATAAACACTTACATACCAACACTCGATCCCTTGATTCTCAGCCCTGAGGACAGGAGGTTAGGTAATCTTGTAGGAGATTGAGATAGGTGCAAATGATGAAATAGGAATTGCATGCCCGGGTAACTTTCCAAAAGTGGAGAAGTTCTCAGTGTAATAGAAGGTGAGATACCAAGTCTGAAGTACATTTACCATTTTTTTTTTTTAAGGTAGAGTGTGTCTCTATAGAAAATGTCATTTCAAGGAGCATGATTGCAACTAGGGGTGGAGGCAGGCATCCTTCTGCTGTAAAAGTACAGCAGATACAGAGGGAGAATGGGGATGAGAGAAAGCTGAACCATCGCAGATCTGATGCTGACAGAGGCTACTGGTAGGTGCCTCTTGCAAAGAGCCGACAAGCACACAAATTCATTCCCAAGTCAATCTCATCTCTTTTGCTTCTTAAACAGACAGCGCTAACATGATTCATAACTTGGCTTAGAAAAAGTCATTCATCTGATGGTGTCGTGGGTAACATTACTTGATGCCTTCTCCCTGACACTCTTTGTGTGAAAAATAAGCAATTGCATTTCCTTTCTGCAGTTTCTCGCCTTCTCCTTGGCCTATCATATTTCCCAAAATAACCTCACTGATTCACTGGAAAGATTAGGTGGATACAAATATGTCTTTAATGTCCTTTGACTTCCAGATCTAAAGATATGAATCCTGTTAGGGTTCATGTCTGGCTGAAGTCACCCATCTTTATTACGCCTGATTCTTGTTCCATTTCTTTAATGAAAAATCACAGGCAGGAGACCGATTGGAATGAAAGAGCAATGTTAATATGCATTGCCATTATCAAAGCCTGTCCCAGAGCCGGGTGTGAAGTGATGGGTCAATAACCATTTTGTGTGATGAATGAGTGAATTCACCAATAAACACATTCTCACATAAGAATCATACCTTTCAAGGCACTCACTGTCTATTACAAGAAACAGACAAGTAAGCAGATGGTATGACTGCTTTTGAGAAGTGTGATGTACTTCTCAAGAAGTGTATTGTTAGCACTATGTGTGGAATGGAATAAGAGCTTATAGAAGGGGCATTTAACACAAACTGGAGGGGGTTGTATTAGACCCCATTGCTGCTATAACATATTACCACCAACTTGGTGGCTTAAAACAACACAAATTTATTATCTTTCAGGTAGGTTGAAAGTCTGACATAGGTGTCATTGAGCCAAGTTTAAGGTAGGTCACTAGGGCTTTCTGGAGGCTCTAGGGGAGAACTGTTTGTCTTTTCCAGGTTCTAGAGGTTGTCCGTATTTCTTGGCTCATGGTTCCCTTCCTCCATCTTCAAAGCCAGCAATAGTGCATTTCTCTGACCCTCCTTCCTTAGTCACATGTCCCTCTGACCACAGCCAGGAAATGTTCTCTACTTTTAAAAACTCATGTGATTAGATTGGGCCAACCTGAATAATTCAGGATAGTCTCCCCCATCTCCCAGAGCTGCCAAGTTGCTTTTACCTTATGTAAGGTAACATATGTTCAGGTTCCAGGGATTAGAACATAGCCATATTTGGGGAGCTACTATTCTTCCTATCACCGTGAAAAAAGAGAGAGTGAAGGAAAGCCTCCTAAAAGAGGTGACATTTGATTTGGGTTCTAAAGTCCAAACTGAAATTCTCAAGGTGAACATGAGGGAGAGGAGGCAGAGGAGGGAGGAGGGGAGAAAGGGGAAGAGTAGAGGAGACACGAGGGAAAGGATTCCAGGCTGGATGGGAACCTCTGCTTAGGTGAGGGAAATATGTCCTGGCTAGTACATGGCTTCAAGGTATAAGGAAAGCTAGGATTGATATGTCCTTGGTCTTTCAAAAAGGCATATGACTATTTCCTATTACGTCAATAAATACCTAAACATTCAAAGGTTTTGCTATTATTAGCTTACTAATTCTTGTTTAATTAGCAGCCCAATGAAGGAGGCAGATGCTAGATATTATTAATGAAGATTGTTTGGTTTTAACTTGTAAACCAGTGGTGTCTAGTCAAGGGCAATGATGAAGGGGTAATCACAACAGGATGAGAAAATCAAATGAAAGGAGAACTAGAACTGTAATATGAGAGACGATATGCTTTTTCAGTTAATTGTGGGAGAAAGACCAATTATTAAAAATAGTGACAGGCTGTAATCTTGTGCTATGTTTGCTCAATAGCTCATATTATCATAAATGTACATTTTGTGTTTGCTATAACAGCTTTTCTACTTGAGGGCAATTGTGGAAGTGCAAACAAATAATGTGTTTGAAAGTCTATTTCATAAGAAGACAAAATAGAACCGACTCTCATCAATTAAAATAATCTCAATGTTCTTCAGATTCAGTGTATATTAGAAAACATCTGAAGAAATATTTGAAAAAAAATCTGAGCCCAGAATGCTATAGCCAGTGAAAATATCCTTCAGGAATGGAGGTGAAATAAAAGAAGTTTCAGGCAAAGAGAAACCAAAATAATAGGCCTATTCTAAAAGAATCAGAAAAGGAAATTATTCAGAGAAAAGAGAAATTATACTAGAAGGAAACTTGGACAATCAGAAATGAGGAAAGAGCAACAGAAATGGTAGAAATAGTAGACAAATGATATAGGTAGGTTAAAAGTAAAAGAGTAGGAAATGATATACCATGCAATTATTAATCAAAAGAAAACAGAGGCGGCTATATTAATATCTGAAATTGTAGACCTTTGAGTAAAAGAAATTACCAAGCATAAAAAGTAGGATATTACAGGGGTGCCTGGGTGGCTCAGTGGGTTAAAGCCTCTGCCTTTGGCTCAGGTCATGATCTCAGGGTCCTGGGATCGAGCTCTACGTCAGGTTCCCTGCTCAGTAGGGAGCCTGCTTCCTCCTCTCTCTCTGCCTGCCTCTCTGCCTCCTTGTGATCTCTCTCTCTCTGTCAAAAATAAATAAATAAAATTTAAAAAAGTAGCATGTTACATCATAATAGAGTCAATTCACTAGGAAGAAATAACACTTCTAAAAGTTACATACTTAACCACAAAGTTCAAAATACATGAAGCAAAAACTGACATAACCAAAAGGAGAAATGGACAAATTCATATTATAGTTAGAAATTTCAAAATTTCTCTCTCAGTAATCCACAGAAAGACGTGAAATCAATAAGGACATAAAAGATCTAAACAATATTATCAACCAGCTCAATCCAATTGATGTTTATAGAACACTCCATCCAACAACAGCACACAAAATGTTCTTTTTTAAGTGCACAGGGGAAATTCACCAAGATACATCAAATTCTGGGCCAAAACAAATCTTAACAAACTGGAAGAAATTGAAAAAATATAAAGTATGTTATCCGATCATAATAAAATTAAACTAGAGGCGCCTGGGTGGCTCAGTGGTTAAGTGTCTGCCTTTGGCTTAGGTCACGATCTCAGGGTCTTGGGATTGAACCCCACATTGGGCTCCCTGCTCAGAGGGAAGGCTGCTTCTCTCTTTCCCACTCCCCCTGCTTGTGTTCCCTCTCTCACTGTCTCTCTCTCTGTGTCAAATAAAATAAATAAATAAATAAATAAATAAATAAATAAATAAATAAATAAATAAAATCATTAAAAAATTAAGCTAGAAATTAATATCAGAAAAATATCAGGATAATCTTCAAATACTTGGAAATTTTAATTTCTAAATTTTTAAATTCTCTTAATTTTCTCTTCTAAATAACACATACCTATTCTGTATACTAAAAACAACAAAACAATGATGAAAGAAATCAAAGAAGATAGTAAAATGGAGAGACATACTGAGATTATGAATTAGAAGAATCAGTATAGCAAAGATATCAATTATCCTCAGATTGATCCAGAGATTTAGTACAATTCCAGTCAAAATCTTGGCAGAGTATCTTAAAGATACAGGCAATCTGCTTCCAAGTGTTGCATGGAAGGGCAAAGGAAACAGAATAGCCAGAACATTTTTGAAAAATGAAAAACAAAGTCAGTTAAACTACTGATTTTAAAACTTACTATAAAACTATAGTAGTCAATCCTCTGTGGTATTGGCACTGACACATAGATAGGAAACATAGACACATAGGTAATGGAACTAAATAGAGTCCAGAAATTGATCCACACAAATATAGTCAACTGATTTTTTTTTTTTTACAGAAGTACAGACAATTTAACGGAGAAAGGGCAGTCTTTCAACCAAGGTGTTGAAATAATTATATATATATATATGACGTATATATATATATATATATATATATATATATATACACATATATATGTATATGACAAAAAAACCACAAACCTCATTTGAGCCTCATACTACCTTATACAAAATTAACATAAAATGAATGACAAGCATGAACTTTCAGCATTAAACTAATAAAACTTTAGGAAAACACAGGAATAAATCTTTGTTACCTAGAATTAAGCGGAGAGGTCTTAGACATGGCACCAAAATTAATCAAAATTCATCATTTTTGCTTTGCGAAAGACTGTTACAAAAATGAAAATACAAGCTATAGACTAGGAAAAGTATTTGCAAATTATATATCTGACAAAGGACTTGTATCCATAATATATAAAGAACTTTCAAAATTCAACAGTAAGAAAATAAAGAACTTAATTTTTTTAAAATGAGCAAAAGACTTGGTATATAACCAAAGTAAATCTAAAGATGGGAAATTAACGTATATTGAAAAGATATTCAACATCATTAGCCATTTGTGAAACTTGAGTTAAAAGTAAAATAAGAGAGCATTATACTTCTATAAAATGGATGAAATTGAAATACACTGACAATTCATATTCAGTGCTTAACAGGATCATACGTTGTTGGTGGGAATGAAAAATCATACAGCCACTATTCCACTGCACAACAGTTCCTTATAAAGTTAAATATACACTTAGTATATGACCTAGTAATTATGTTCTACGTGATTTACCTCAGAAAAATGAAAACTTAAGTTCCCACAAAAACCTATACACAAATGTGTGTAGCAGATTGGGTATAATCCCCATAAATTGGAAACTACCCAAATACCCTCCAAGTGATGAATGGATGAACAACTATTATACACCCAGACAATGGAATACTACTCAGCAATAAAAAGGAACAGAGTATGCATATAGCAACACGAACAAATCTCAAATGCCTTGTGCTAATCAAAATAAGCCAGACTCAAAAGACGACAAACTACATGATTCCATTTATACATCATTCTGGAAAAGACAAAACAATAAAACAGTGGTTGCCAGGGGCCAGAAATGGGGCAAGGATTTGAGTACAAAGGTGCAGTACGTTGAGGGAACACTGTTTTGTTTTTTTTTTTTTTAAAGATTTTATTTATTTATTTGACACAGAGAGAGAGACTACAAGTAGGCAGAGAGGCAGGCAGAGAGAGGAGGAAGCAGGCTCCCCATGGAGCAGAGAGCCCGATGCGGGCCTCGATCCCAGGACCCTGAGATCATGACCTGAGCCGAAGGCAGAGGCTTTAACCCACTGAGCCACCCAGGCGCCCAGGAACACTGTTTTGATCGTGGTGGTGGTTACATGAATCTATACGTTTGTTAAAATTCACAGAACCAAACACCAAACAGCCATATTCACTGTATGATAATTTTAAAACACGAGAGAAAAAGAAATATTTGGACATCAAGATGGTAGAAGCTGAGAAATCTGCTGCATGTCTCCAGTTTACAATTGTTTTTTGATGTTGAACAGGAGAAAACGTAAAAACTGTGAACTTGTTCCACTTGAAAATCATACACATTCTCAAGCCACTGGAGGAAAACAGGCTTGGGAAGCTAAAAAAAAAAATCAAAAAGAAAAAGAAATCAAACTTTGAGAAGGAATACAATGAGCTAAATGCTGTAAGCTGCCCTCTGAGAGCAGGGTTAATCGCTTCTGAAGTGGCTCAGAGGCCCAGAGCAGAGTCGCACCAGCTGTCACCTAGGAGTCATAAAGCAAGGCTTTCCCTACCTGTTCACGGGGGATCAAGGTCAACGAGGCATCACCACAGCCTGAGGAGAAGGATCTTGAAAGAGAGCTCACTGGAATGTTCAAAGATCCTACCACTCCCTTGTGGTGAAAAGACACTAGTAAGAGGAAAGCCCAGGACTCTGGCCTGCTCGGAGCAGTGCCAGCCTCCCCGTGCAGGATTCAGTCTGCTGAAAGGAGACTATTGACACTCTGTAATTATAAGGGAAAGAATAAAGCAAGTGCTGAAAATGCAAGAAACTGGGCTAAAATGTCATACACTGTGCTCTGTAAGCAGCCCTAATGCGAAGAGAACTGATTAGGCCCTGCCTGGTATAGGATGCTCATGGAAAATTCACAAGGCTTGGCTGATGGCTGTGAGAGCTATTAGGTTAGGGACCCATCCTGCCTTTGGGGGTCCATAGCCTGAGTTGAACCCCATCTCACCACCACCTAGCTATCTCCAGAAGGGACAGTCGTCTGAGGATGTCTTATTCATCTTTGCATGAATAGTCTAGGAGGGTGCCTGACATACAGCAAGTACTCAATAAATGCTCACTGAAGAAGTTGATAATGCTGACACCGTAAACCTCAAGAGTCACATAAGTATAAGAGATTATTGTATTTGTTGAGAAGATGCCTCCTTGAAGCTACCTTCTCTTCCAAGTATAGAAGCTGGTTATCACGCTTGATGTGAGCAGAGCGGGGTTTTAACTTCAACTGTCCAATTCCCTCTGGAGGAGTTACTTGAAGCAAACCCATGGGGAGTGTGGATCCTATAGTCTGGAATTTGGGCAAGGTTCCTACCTTGAGGTTGTACAAGTCTCTATCAATGTTTGGAGTTTGGAGGGCCTGGGAGTAAACTTCCGGCAGGCACAGCCAAGGAAAAAACCAATGACAACTTGCAAGAGACATGATCAAGCAAAGGATGCAAGGTATGAAGGTAAGAAGGCCCAGGCCAGTTCTGAGGAGCTTAGGAACAGGTGGAAACATGCCGTGCAAGGCAGCATGCAGATAGACGGTTCCTGAATACAGTGGTGTTGGAGGCCATGCTTTGGGAGCAGGGGCCTAGTCTAAAAACCCAAGTCATATTAGATACAAGAATAAAAAACATAATAGAAACACTAGTTTTCTTCCCTTCAGGTTTCCATTTATATGTGGACACATCTTGCTGTTGGCGTAGATGTATTTTAGGCTGACATGTTGGAACTTGAACAGCTCAATTTTTTTTCCTTTCTTAAATTGATGAAATTTGCCCAAATGTAAAACCTCAACATGAGGCTGACAAGCTGATCATTTAACTTACTCCAAAACAGTAGTGTTTTATGTTTCTAAAAGCAACGCCTAAAAAGAAAGACTGACGCTACTATTATCTGTGGGTACAAGCTCCTCTTTTTAAGTGAGCCAGATCCTGGAGGGACAGGGAGTGTGCCTAGGAACTCTTCGGTCTCTGGCTAGGGGTCAAATATGACCTGGTCCACAGAGCACTGGGCCCCCTATAGTAACCAACAAACCAGTGTTAGAAAACCTCTGCCACTGGGATGTTCCTAAGGACTATGGTATTAAGAAAAGCAACTTCTAATTCTGGTTTTAGGTCTTACCTGCTCTGTGACCTCTAGTGAATTACCTTTCTAAGGGTAAGTTTTCTCACTGATAATGTAGAGAAATAATAGTATTTATCTCATAAGGTTATCATGAGGAAGATAAATGAGATAGCATATGAGTGTTTAACATGTCTCTGATGTAATAAGTGCTCAATAAATATTTGACATTATTGTTATTATGTACATTACCTAGGCATTCTGAAATGTCAGAAATATCACATGCGGAGGAGAAGCCAAGACTATGGCTGGAGTATAGGAGCTCAGACTGCAGAACTCTGGTCTGTCCCTTGGGGATGAGCAGTCCATGGTTAATTTGAAAGAACCATTGGGAGTTGGTGGAATTATAGACGTTGGCAAGAGGGATGTGTGCATTCAGTTGGGAACAAGTGACAGTAGGATAGACACCCCTCATGGGAAGAGGGCACTGACAGGGAATGGTGGGACAGCCTGGGAAAAGCTCAGGTAACTTCAACATCCCTACCCAAACCTCAAGCAGGGCTGAGGGACCACTGCATAGCTCTGACTTGTTTCCTAAAAATTCAAGCCCTGTTCACCCAGGATCCTGATCAGTTCTGATTAGTTGTCATCTCACTATGAAAGCTAAGTTCACTAAGCCAAGGGCCCTTTGTCAAATCATATGATTAAAACAGGTGGGTAGGAAACCAAACTCCATTGATTAAATACACAAGCATTTAAATGGGAAGGAGACAAACCATAAGAGACTTCTAATCTCATAAAACAAACTGAGGGTTACTGGGGGGTGGGAGGGTAGGGATAGGGTCGATGGGTTATGGACATTGGGGAGGGTTTGTGCTTTGGTGAATGCTGTGAAAGATGTAAGCCTGATGATTCACAGACCTGTACCCCTTGGGCAAATAATAAAAATAAAATTAAAAAAAAAATGCCAAGGGCACAGAGAGTTTCATAATTGCAAAATGAGTCAAAGCCAATTCCTTATTGGGTATGGCAATAAATCCAACCATAGTAGCATGGTATAGTTTCCAAATAAACTAGATTTATAGTAGGCCTCCAAAACCAGACAGACAGTCCAGTGATGCAGGTCCAAACTTGTCCCTTCTTGAAATAAATACTGCATCCTCGCTGAAAACCACATTAGCTCAGAGACACAGGAAGATCCTACATCAAATATTGGGAAGGCAGACTTCAGAGGAATGGCTGACACAAAACTTCCATTTGAGTCCATAGAAAGAACCTTTCGCTATTTGCCTCAAAGAACCACCAACTTTCTGAAACAAACAAGCACACAAAACTGTACCATTGCTCTTCATCTCTCTTCTCCCTAAGTGAACTGAATATTCAGGAGTTAAATTCTCTTCTGTGGCTCTTGCAATCCCCCTAGAATAGAGCTCTAAAAGGAGATAGGCAGCAGTTTCAGAAAAGCATGAGGCAATAATCAGCCAACATTGCTTACCAAAGCACAAAGCTCTTGGGAACACAAGCCATTATTCAAATCAGCCCCAAACTCTCTTTTTAAAATCCTCCAACTGAAAAAGTAGTCTGGAACCTTCAAAATCTCTCTGTAATTACCTCCAAAATAAACAAAGTGGTCAAATATATATATATATATTATATTATATATATATACATATTTTTTTCTTTTTCTCTTCAGTGCTGTAGAAATGCCAGGGCAGACATACGGAATTTCAGGATCAGGGAAGAAGAGCTTCAGAAAGCAGCGGATGTGTTATTTCTAGGTAGAACACTCTGGTTCAGCTGTAATTTCCATGGTCAGTCTCTCCTCAGTCTTGCAGAGAAGGGCCCAGCCTCAAGCGCAAAAGCTTTATCTCATGCTGACAAACATCAGGTGTGACTAAAGTGGATTTTATCTGGTCACTGCTGCTTCAAAGCCTCCACTGGAGCAAAAACAATCCGCCTGGGGTGCCTGGGTGGCTCAGTGGGTTAAAGCCTCTGCCTTCGGTTCAGGTCATGCTCTCAGGGTCCTGGGATTGAGTCCTGCATCAGGCTCTCTGCTCAGCGGGGAGCCTGCTTCCTCCTCCTCTCTCTGCCTGCCTCTCTGCCTCCTTGTGATCTCTCTCTGTGTCAAATAAATAAATAAAATCTTTAAACAAACAAACAGACAAACAAAAAAACAATCCGCCTGCAGATTAATAGGCACAAACTCTCTCACCTAACCCAGAGGAACCTTCTTGATATCATTGGAAGCTACTTGCCAAATGTGGTTCATTCACTCCTGCTCATCGTTCCTCTTCATCATTCATAGGCACCTAATGCTTTCTCCAGAGTCTCCATGCTTATGCATGCTGTCCCAAGTGCCCTCTCCGTCTCCACTTGGCAAGTTCCCAGTGGTTTCCCAAGACCCAGTTCAAAGTCACTTTCTCTGTGACACCTCCCCCGGTTGTCTCAGGAAGAGAAAACTGCACCTTTCCCTGCCCTTAGTACACTGTGCCCACCCTCTAGAGTCCAGGGGAACAGTTGTAATATACCTGTTTGAGGGTCTTTCTCTGCGGTGAACCCTTCCAGGCAATGACTGTAACTTACGTCTAGCATAGGACCAAATACTAGCAATACTAGCAAGTCTGAAGGAATATTTGTTGAGTAAATATTGAAATGAAATGTTTTGGGGGTAAGTCTAGAAGTGAAGAAGGAAGGTCATATCTGATATTTTCATGTGTGTGTCACTGAAGGAAGGGACAGTGTAATTTAATCATAATCAGGAACCTTTTCCGTGGAAAATCAACACTAAGCTTTTCTGGGTAGTAGCTGTTCTGAAGGGTTCCATTTCCTCATGGATAATAGAAAAAGTGTGGAGACCTTGAGAGTTAAACAAAATAATTATAAGACTTTCATACGTAAAGGGAATTTCTACATTCCTTTAAAAAAAGCAGACTAATAAGAAAATACAAATACTTCTACAAGGTTAGTGATCAGAGCTTTGTGCATCGTGGGGGCTCTACTACTTGGGAACTTGTATATAGGTTTGCCCTATGGAGCTGAAATTTTTCTAATCGTGACCAGTCTCAGACCACATTGTTGGAGGAGGTCATGGAGAGGAGGTGACCTCTGGTTGACTCACGGACCCACCTGGGCATTGGAATCTCCTCACCTGCCCTGTTCTTGGCCACCATTTCACAGCTGGAGCCACTTTAAGGATGCTGCTTTGAGATAGTGATGTGTTATTGAGACCAGCTGGATGGTACTCGTGACTGAACTCCATTAAGGCCTCTGTATAAGGTTTTAAGAGGGCTGTGGGTGGGTGTAGAGAGCTATTTGTCTTGCGGCCACTCAGCGTGAGTCTTGTCAGTTCCCTTGCTTGTGAAGTCTGCCACCTACCAATCTGGAGTAGCTTTCTGCTTTCTTTGTCTCTTCTTGCCCACTGTCTATAGGGGCTGGTTTGCAAACCAACACATACATCGAAAATCCTCCTTCCTTTAAATTGTACCTGGAGAGCCCACCTAAAGACAGGTTTGTACGAGGGTGGTTCCAGCATGGCTCCAAAGGTGGCTTCTTAGGGGACTGCTGAGAGCCTCAGGGAAGTCATTCCTGTGGCAGAGATCATGTACCTGAGGGTGGGGTGGAGAGTTAGGGGTAGGGTGGGGGGTGGGAGGGTGGTACAGCAGGCGCCTGGTCCCAATATTTTATCCAGAACAAGATGTGGAACTTTGTACAAGGCAATTCCTGTCTGTGGTTTGGTTTCTAGATTTCTTGCACCACATCTCTATAAGGGATCTCTAAGGACTATTTTTGCTCCAAGAGTAGGTGACTTCAGGAGTAGGTAAGTTCTTTTCTTCATTTTTGGCTACGGTATTATCTTTCTTATTTTGGATGCTCTTTAAACATTCATGTGGACCTGCTTTATAACAGGAGCTGATTTTGTATTGTAATTTTATAATTAAGTGTGACTTGACTTCAGAAACTTTCCAGGAATGAGATGTAGTTTTCTTATTTGTCAATATCCAACAAGAAAGAATATAAGTTTATGACTGCAAGATGAGGAGGCTGTAACATTTGCAGAGTGATAGTTACATGCTGATCACTATATATGCTTTATGTCCATCTGTCCTTACAATGATCATCCCAAGCCCTGATTTTACAGGGAGGAGACTAAGCATTGTCCAAGATCAAGGGGATCAATTCATATTTGAATAACTACTTCCCTCTTTTTCCAACAGAATGTATGTGTATATATAGTAAAAGGAATACTAAAGACAAAAAATATTAAAAAATGAATTCTTGTGTCTACTCCCTCTCGGTCTATAGCTGTCTTTCCCTTCTGTTTGGTTTTAATTTCAAACATGGTGTTTGTTTTTTTGTCTTTTTCCACTTGCCATTCCCAATTCATTGAGTGTTGAAGCTCACAGAATAAAATATAAAATTTCTTTGAATAATATAAAATACCATTTAAAACTCCAGATTAAGGAGGCAGTCTGCGTAGTGGTTAAGGCAGCAATCTCTGCCTCTGATATTTCCCATGTGTGACTCTGAAACCTGGCTCTGATCTTTACTATGAGTTTGACATTGAGTAAGTTACTTAATCTCTCTGTGCCTGAGATTCCCCTTCTGTAAAATGGAGAGAATAGCAGCTGATGCCTATGGATTCTTAAGAAAATGACATGAATGTAAACGTTTAAGCTTGCAGCACCTCACCTAGTATGCATGGTACAAAGGTCTGCTCTCAGAGGATTTTCTCCCTAGGTCAAAGTGCCATGAGAGCAAAGTCTCTGCCTTTTCCATATAGCTTCTTCTGCACCCTGAGAAACATTTAATAAATATTTGTTGAGTCAATGTAACACCCATAGACATTCACATTCCTGCAGCCTCTCCTCCTAGACTGTACATGTTATTAATTAATACTTAGTCTCTTGGGCTAGGTTTCCAAAATAACAGGTGAATTTTTAATCAGTCCCAAGTTCCATCCATTATACACAACATCTACAGATTACAGCACCTGAATGGTTAGGCCCCCTAATAGATATGCTAATCTTATTATTTCCTATTGGGGAAGAGTGGCCTGGAGCTAGCAGGTACACTATTAATCTCCTGGTTTAAATAAGGATGCTAAGGTAGGAGCACTTTCAAACTTAGTGGCACAATAGAAGAATTATGCTCGCAACATCAAGGTGAAAAATACAGATGATTTGAATACTTCCTGGTCACAGTGACATGGGCAAGCGTCCTGTCTGATGGCGAAAGGATGGAAGGGAGGGAACCATCATCTGTTGCCGCTCGTCCTAGATCAGGAAATGCATCTTCGTTAATCCTCATAACTACACTGCATTTTACATGTCCCACTTTCCAGATGTGAAAGTGGAGGTTCAGGGAAGTTTCACAATTTGCCTAAGGAAACATAATATGATTTGGAAAGAGTTCCTCTTATTCCAAAACCAGTGCTTTCACTGTTAAATCAAGCCTGGCACATATAAAATTTTCGGTAAGTGGCAAATATAAAAAAAAAAACCCAAAACAGTAACTTTATTTCTTCTGACTGGCCAGAGATGATATTGGATGTGCTGCTGGGACTATTTTTAATTTTAAGTGGAACTTTCAACATTTTCTGAGGATTCAGTCTTCTCTGGCTTTTGGGGGTGAAACTGGGTTCCCTGGAAGAAAGGGCTTTATTGGCTGTGAGATTTTTAGCCAAGTGAAGCTAATCATACAGCCCAGTTGTCTTCCCACAACTTACACAAGAAGCCCATGGAATGCTTGATAGAAAGCTGGTTTTCCTGTCCTGCCCCTACCACCAGTTTACTAAAATAGAATCTTAAGGGGTTAGGTCCGGAGCTCTGCATTTAAAAAACCTCTAGGTGATTCCAATGCATATTAAAGCTTCATGAACAAATTCTAGGGCTTTAGAGGACGCTGTACCTGTCCATTTCCCAGGAGGGATGAGGACAAGGTCTTCCAGGGTCCAGGTCCCAGGCTTCCTGCTACTATGAGGAATGACAAAGTCTGGCCTCTTGGTTCTTAGAAGATAGTGGGGAATCTGTTTTCCCGGGAGAGGTAGGGCCAGGCCAAGAAGATGACTGGCACTTACCAAGAGAACCAGGCAATGAAAGAAGTTTTGGGAATTTAGGGTTAGGTTCTTTTTGTGTGAAATGAGAAAAAAGTAACTGCTGCAAGCTGAATGCCAGGTTAAGAGCTGATGATATCAAGGGCTTTGTGTTTCGGTCTTTAATCTTCACTGTGAAAATCTATGCAAATGTGCACAATTGAGGTAGAGGCATTATGGCATGATGGTGAAGTGTTTGTGTTCTGGAAGGCCTGGGTTTGAATTTTGACTCCATGTTGGCAAGTGCCATACCCTTACCTCACAGATATTCCATTTTCCCTTACGTGAAAAGAAATGAATAATAATGTGGTGGTTCATGTGGTGGTTGTGAGGATGAAATGCAATGAAAATAAGCTAATGATGTAAAGGGATTAGCATAGTTTGCAGGATATAGTAGATTCTCAATTAACACTCCCTTGATAGCAGTTTCTGTAAGGGCAGGGCTAAAGTCCACTCAGTTCATCACTGTAGCCTCAGCTCTTTATGCATGCTAGGCATTCAACAAACATTAGATATAACTTGAATAAAAGTGCCTAATGAAAGTAACAGGAGGCATTTGAAGGTCAGGGCCTGGTCAGAAACTTAGGGGATTATAATATTGATACTATAAAATGGTTTAGTATTAAAATAAAATTAACAAGTTCCTCAGGGAAGACTGAAATCTTTCCAAACTTTGCTCCATACCCATTTAACACCAAGAAGAATTTGAGTGTTTTGAAAATCTTTCTTATGAAAAATGGTTTCTCTTTGGTCCCCCTCCCCCCCTTCCCCTTCTTCCCTCCCTCTCTCCCTCTTAATTAGGAACCCTCTGAAAACAACCTTGTCTGCAGGGCTTGGGTCCTGTTATAGACCTCTACAAGCAAGGGGAAAACACAAGCCTGCTTTCCTCTAGATGGCATATAAATCTAGAATCTAGGATTGTTAAGGTTTGGAATGAGGCACCTAAGAATTGTATCCTGAGAAAGTTCTCTCCAGAAGCCCTGACTGTGGGGCATCTCCTCCTCCAATGGATGTGCTTAGTTAAGAGACTGATGGGAAAGGAAGAGATGAGAAGTTTGGAAATGATTGTAATTTGAAATCTAGGGTTCTGGGAACACCTTGCTCTGTGAAGGAGCAGGGGCCCTGCTTAATTCCTATGGCCTGAGGGCACCATGAAATTCAGTAGAATTTTTACCTGTATTACTCCAGGTCCCTGGGGACACCTGCCAGGACAGGGGATCTAAGTGCAAGGCACAGACAGGGTCACCAGTGGCTGGGTTAGGCAGCCTGGCGTAGGTAGGATCAGAAAGGGTGAAGGATCATTTCCAGGGCATCAGCTGGCAGAAATTGCTTTTTTTTTCCTGGGCTCCTCTGAAAATCTTTGAAACCCAACTATGAATTCCAAAAAAAATCTTATCCATATAATTTGTTACATTATGTGTAAAAATGGTGGAAATATTTTTCTCCCAGATTGGTAGTGAGATGAAATAAGATCTACACAGAATTGCTTAGATGAACAGTACAAACAAAATCCTGGGAAGACTGGTAAGCAAGTACCAGAACTTCATTAAACAGAGGTATTAAAAATTTTTTTTCAACTTCCCCTAAAACAGAATTTCTACTTGACAATTCTGTCAGTTCTTAGTGAAATTACTGTACTTAACTGAATGAACAGAATTCTATTATTTAGAAATAATGTATAATTTATACTTTTTCCTACAGAAGTGCCCTTTCTGATGTTTGACATGCTCTTACTGTATTAAAAAAATGATTTTCTAAAATGAAACAAAACAAAAACCACCCCCACGTTGTGTTACCTTGTCTTTTGCTATTGATCTAGCACTGTGACAAGCTGCTAGTGATGTCTCAGAAACCTGTATAAAATCAAACGCTCTCTTCTGTGTTTCTGTTTCAATATTTTGTGTGTTACAGTCTATGGCTGGAAGTTAAATTCAAGACATCCTTAGAGCTGAAGCGCAGGTGACTTAACTAAGGTGCCTGGAAAGCAGGAAGTATGTTGCCTAGCAACCAGAAACATTTGAAAATATCCAGTATATCTTCTGTTCGGTGTTCTCAGTCTTCCTGTTTTTCCAATTCACGAAGCAGATGTCAAGCCTCCCGTTTAAATTTTAAAGGCATGAAACTCCATAGTGAAAAGCAGGGACAGCACGTTCATTTGCAAACTAACACATTGGCTTTAACTCCAAATCTTGGGGAATTTGTAGAGACTCATTTCCTGCATGTCGACTTCCCCTTCCTCCTCTTTCGAATAGAACTAGTACACTGCCCCCTCCCCCTCCCCCCTTTAACCTGTAAAAAGACTTAAGCTGCTTATAAACCAGGGATGCTTGCCCAGAATGTTAAAAAAAGAAGGCAAGAATGGAAAAAGACTTGAAAAGATCATTCACTGATCCAGTCATTTGCTCTTTCATTCATCCTATGGTGAATTAATGAATAAATGCTGTACTGTTTAGTAATAGTCAGAAATCAGACACATAGGAGTTCAAATTCCTACCTCACTCTGAATGACCTCATTTGAAATTATTTAACGTCTTTCCAAATTTCAATTTCCTCTTCACAAAAGGGAATAATAGGACCTGCCTTAGTTTTTTTTTTCTTTTTTATAATATAAGGAAATAAAGTAGGTAGAGGGATCAACATAGGTTGTGATGCAGAGGGAACGCTCAATAAATTATAGGTGACACTATTACTACTTTATTTTTGTTGGTAAGTTCTCTAAGTCCACGCTACGAAACAGAGGTGTCTTAACTTAATGGAAGTGAGTATAGGCTCTGGAGTCCGACTACCCAATCAAGCAAGTTTCTTAACCTCTCAATGCCTTGATTTTTCTCAGGTAAAAAAAGGGGTTAACAATAGCGTTTTACCCCCACAGGCTGTGAGAATGGAATGTGAGACTACATGCAAAAGGTGTAGCCCAATGCCAGGCACATAGGGTTAGCACCCTACGAAAGTTGACTGCTATCTCCATCCTTCTACAACCTTAGCAGTGGAGTTACAAACATGAATAAATCATGGCCCTTGTACTTGAGTAGACTCCTGGGGGTCCAGGCATTTGCTGGAGCACACTTAAAAGTAATTACCTAGATGGGGAAAATGATGATAAAGGTATAAACAGAAAGCTATAGAAGCCCCAGTGAGCTTCTATAAGGCAGTTATTGCAACTGGTTCTCACACTTGGCTACCCATTAGAATCACCTTTAAAAATGACTGACCTCTGCGGTCTCCTCCCAGAGATTCTGGCAATTGGTATGGGGCATATAGCCTTGGCATCAGGATTTTTTGAAACTCTGGGATGATTTTAATGTACAGCCTAGTGTTGATACTGATCATATGTACTGCAAAATTGGCACAAATATTTGTGTGGTGCCATGAGGTTCTTACCCTTGTAATGTCTACTCTGCCTTGAGCATTTCAGGGGAGCAAGTGCAATAGTAGCAATTCCTTTTATCTTCCAGGTGGTAGTACTAGCAGTAAGACTAATGCTGACAGTAACTGCTAACATTTATTTGGAACTTACTATGTGCCAGGGTGTTCTCATGTATCTCATTTAATCATCCCAACAACCCTAAAACTTAGGGGACTTTTATCTCCTTTGCACAGATGAGAAAACTAATGATCAAAAATTTAACTTGTTCACCCAGAGTCTCCAGATTAGTAAGTGGCAGATGGCTCTGCTCCCACAACTCAGCCACAGGCTGAGGTCTCCATACCAGAGACCTTGAAACTAGACCCTGGAAATCAATACCACTGTCCACTCACATTCTCTTCCAGGACTTTCTCCTTGAATTTCCACTTGCAAATAATAATAGTAAAAAAAAAATAAGATATGCTTGCTCTGTGGTACTCCAGTGGCTGTGTTTTGTGTTGAAATATTAAATAAGCTAACTGTGAGTCCTCCTGTAGGAAGCACCCTGGAGTTGCCCTGGGGGCACCGGGCCTTGGTATGGACTGCAGTGTGGACCTGTAGAGGACTGGGGGTTGGGGAGGTAGGGAGAGCAAGTTAGGCATTTGAGCTGGGTGGAGGTATGGCCACAGAAAGCCCTGTTCTTGTTCATCACAGAAGGTGCCTGGGCCTGGCATAGAGACCAGAAACTGGAGGTGGGGAGTTGGGGGGAGGGAAGAACAAAACTTTCTCCTTTCTTGAAGTTCCTGAGGTTACAGTAGCACTGGCCTGGATTGGGAGTGGAAGGCTGTGAGGTTAGCAAGACAGGGGAGACAAGACCAGACTTGTGTCTTGTCAAATTTCATCTTCACCCACTTGGAAATAGTGTAGACCTAAATGTGGTTGCTTCTATACACTGAAGAGGATAGGCCAGTGAGGGTGGTTAACATGGCTTTACATATACAAAGCGCAGTGTATAATCACAAGGTCTGGGGAAGGTCTACTCTATGCTGGACACTTTGCATACATTATCTCATTTAATTACTAAAAAATCCTATGAGCTTAGAATTATCATGGTTTTGCTGCAGATAACAATATCAAATCTCTAATACTGTAAGTTTTTTGCTGAAGATCAAACAGCTGGTGATTTGAGAGCTAGGCAAATGCCTCCTGTCTATGGCTACTGATACCAAAGGCAGGGAGGAAAGGGGCCGTGAAATATGGGAGTTAACCAGTGTGTGTCTTAGAGTGGATGGGCCAAGGTTTTCCCCTACCCCCTAAACAGTTAAAGGTATCTCTTATGGGCTGACAGTCTTTTTTTTTTTTTTTTGTCTTTCCCCAAATACACCCTTCTGGGGTGTGTGTGCATGTTATGTGGGTATGTGCATTTGAACTCATTTTCAGACCTTCTTTTCTGTGTGATTAAACTCTAATTTGAACATTCTGGTAATCATAAATTTTATGAAAATAAAACCTCATTTATATTACTTGAAAGTAACCAATGAAATATGAATCCACAATTCATAGTATCTTATATGGGTTCTTCTCTAGGTCAGTCCCACCTATGGGATGGCTTGTGGGGCAAGAAGTCAGGCCTGATTATTGACAGGTCTCCACAATGGCTGAATAATATCTTCTACCCCAAGTGCTGTTGCACAGTGACAGCGTGGTTGTCATAGGCCTGTGACTCAAAAGTAACTACCTGGGACTGTGGCCAAGGAAACATCCCTACATGGATACCACTGGGGGGATAGGGCCAGGGACTCAGGGTAGGTCTCTGCTCCAGCCAGATCAAGTTGCTTGAGGGGTTGCACAGGGATAGAGTCAGTGGACAATTTCCCCAGAAATGGTTGGATTGGGACCTCAGCTTGAGGGCTGAGATTCAGAACATGGTGTTCTCTGAGACCTGGGACTATGGATTTATGGGAAAGGACCTGGGTTTTGGCTTGGAGGACTTTGGAGGGGTGGCCAAAGGAGAGTTTATGCTAACTTGGATTTGAATTTGAAGAAAGGGAAAGGGTGGAGGTGGTTGGTCCCCAGAGGGGAGAACAGAAACGGAAGAGGCTGGAGACTTGCAGAAGTTGCATTTTCTAGATGTCAGGAACTGATGATAGTTAGGAAATACTGTGTCCACTCCCATGTCCCCTTTATTCCTAGCCTTAACTGAAAAGCCCCTGGGAGTGGGCTGGTACGGAGCACATGCAAAGGAGGCAGAGCTGATTCTTGCTTCTCTCATTAACTGGTATTATGACTGAGAAAGCCAGTTACACTTTTGAGTTTCATGTTCTTAAATTGCAGGAGAGGAAAAGTGATTGCTCTCCCGTCTGACAAGGTATTTTTAAATAAGAGTTTTCACCTTTGTGAAAGGAGAATATTTGTTTAGAGCAGCTCTGTCGAGGAGAATTTTTTTTTTTTAAATAATGGAGATGTTCCATATCCCTGCTCTAATATGTAGCTACCAGCCACCAAAGGCTCAAACTGAACACTTGAGATATGGCTAGTGAGTTTAGGCTACAGAATTTTAAATGTAATTAAATTCATTTAGTGTCACCTTTGGATGATGCCCAAAACGTTTTACAAGTGGCAGAAAACAGGGAAGAGATGATCTCTTATTACATGAACTTTCTCCCTGAGGACTGCCACCACTGTTTGGAACCATCGAAGATAATTGTTTGAGAGTGTAATTTATATAGAAAATTAAACATTAAACATAGGGCATGCCACTTTTTACCATGGTACTTGAAACTTAATTGTTTTCCATGGAGGATGGAGATTTTAAATAAAATTATCTAAAGACAATAGCACTTCATCAACTACTAAAGCTGTATTTCTCAGATTCCAGCATTATAAATTGAGAGGATTCTCTTCTCCAGGGCATGACATTCATTGGTCTATAAAGAAAAACCATTTCTTTTATTGTTCAAGAAATATACCTTAGACTTTTCTCCTGAATATTCCTTGGGCTTTTAAAACCCTGGGAATTGTGTTGATTTATGCCATCCTTTAAACCACGCAGTTTCTCACTTTAATGTCTTATAATAAATGCTTGAAATTACTCACAGATTAATTCCTTTTGAATTATTCAGTATTTAGAAAGAGCTTGGGTCTATAGCCAGCAGTGGTCCACATGGAAGAGCCAAGATATACACATTCATGTAAGCAGATACATGCTCACAGGAACGAGGCCTATGGAGAGTATACCATTTGCGTGACTCTCAAAGCTTTCGTGACTCATTTAGGCTATGGATATATTTTCCCATGGCTTTTGGCCCAACGTTAACTGATTACCATTAATTAAAAGATAAGGGTCCCCCCCATGATTAAAACACTTGTATTCTTCATAATTTTTAATCTGAATAACAGACCTGAATGGCTACTGTTTTTTGTTTTTTCTGGGCATCTGGAAGGGACTTACTTGGGGTCTTATGACCACCTGACTGAAATGACCAGCCGGAAGCCAAAGGGACACAAATGGAGAACTAAAACATCTCCTTGTTCTCTCTCTCTCTTTTTTTGTTTGTTTTGGTTTTGTTTTTTTCTTCCTCCCCAGCCACATCCTCTTTGTTTTCCTGAAAGCTTTAGGAATAGTGGAATGGTGGAAAGCATGTAGGCAAATCCCAATATCAAAGATATTCCAGCCCTGTGGCCCTACGCTCAGTTCCAGCTTCCTCTTCTACAAAATAAGAATATGAATTTCTGTTAGAGATGAAAATGTCAAGGATTCAGTACCTAGCAAATGGGGGCCCTTTAATATATGGTTATCAATGTTATTCAGATTTCACGGTCATTCTCTTTATTTTCTAATCCTCTGTCCATTTTTGTTTTCCTTCTTTCTTCCCCTTATTTCTTTTCTGTTAAGGTTAACCATCCTTTTCATATTCCTCTCAGCTATCTTAAAACTTCAAAAAGAAGACTCTATGAATAATTAACTATCCTTCATCCCTTTATTTGTCCAGATTTCCTTCTTTAGTCACTAATAGTCCTCCCTGCTAACTAGCCCATCTCTGTATCTCTATACTATATATTTTAAAAAGATGGCAAAGTTGAGGATACCACTAGGATGAAGATACTTAAGCATGAGTAAAGGAAAAAGTATATTAAGTGTCCACTTTATATCAGACACTGGAAATAGACACCTGCAGTAAGGAAGGAATGTGTGGTCTGCGTACCCGAGCTTCATTTGCTTCTGTGAGCAGAGATCTGACAGTGACGGGCTCAGATTAGGTTCCTATCCCTTGATTAACAGTTTCCAGGACTGGTAGTTACATAGAAGTGGATGCTATTAGAATTTTAAAGAAAATCGCCAGACTTGATTTATTTTTGCTTTGAAAAAAAAAAATCACCTGGAATGTGAGCAGCTTTAATTGAGTTTAGATTGGCTGTTATAGTAAAATCTTAGCAGGGGTGGACCTTTGGCTCTTATACATCAATGGGGCTCAGCTTCACATTCACCCAGGCAGACTCTTTAAGCTTTTGGACTCTATTTTAAGAGTACTTTAAAAACATGAACAATTTCTTGGGTTCCTTTTTAAACATTATTCTTCAAGAGGATGTTGTGGTTGAGGATGAGTTGGAAAAAGATGAACTCTTATTTCTCTTATTTAGTGCTGTTGACTGAAGTATCTCCTCCATGTCTTTTTAAATCTGCTACATTAGAATTGCGAGAATATTGAGAATTCTTATGTTCTTGAAGGAAACAGCCATGTAATGACACAGAAAATTTCTTCACATCTTTGGATTCATGTTTCCTCTTTCGAGAAAGAAGGGCATTGGGCTGGCACTATGGTCTGAAAAGTCCTTTCAAGGAATTGGGGTTCTGGGGCTCAGGTGATTTAATTAACCATCCTGGTTAAGGGATGGTAAACTGGAAGAGAGCTTTCCATACAATTTCTAAAATATCTGTCTACTTCTTAAGGGGTTAGGTGCAAAACAGAATTTTAAAGAAATTTGATAAACGCTTTAGACAGTGAAGTGGGATTTTTTTAAAAAAAGATTTTATTTATTTATTTGACAGAGAAAGCACAAGCAGGGTGAGTGGGAAAGGGAGAAGCAGGCTCCCCACTGAGCAGGGAGCCTGATGTAGGACCCAATCCCAGGACACTGGGATCATGACTTGAGCCAAAGGCAGCCACTTAATGGACTGAACCACCCAGGTGCCCCTGAAGTAGGATTCCTTAGTTGATAGGAGAGAAGTAATGAATTGTGTGCTAGAAGACCTGGTGATTTTTTACCGAGTTTGGCATCCACAAGCAATCACTACGAACTTTTTGGGCTTTAGTTTTCCTATTGTAAAATTAATGTAACTGCATCTGCACAGAATTATTATGAAGTTTGAATGTGATTATGCACATGAAAGTACTTTGCTTTGATCTCTGGATCACTTGGTCGCTTTTGGCGTATATTTCAGAAATTCCATATACTGTCTTTAAGTTGGTTGAAACAGTGACCTTTAAGCTTCATTCCAACCTTTTGTCTACCACATGAGAATCTTCCTGAGGGTGAACTATCTACAGTATTGAATATGACCACATTTTTTCTAGTGGGAAACCTATTTTATGTCAATGGTATGTTCTTAAAAGTTTGCATAGCACATAATTTGAATAACTGAAGGCGAATTTTCCCACATCAATAAATGTAAAAGAAAGTGCATTTCTGGAACTAGAAATCTAAAGCCATTATGGCAATTTCTCCATTTCTTCTTTCTTTCTCCTCCTCTCTTATTTCTCCTCTTCTCCCCATTTTCCTTTTCCTCTTTTTTCTTCTTCCTCTTTTCCTCCTTTTTTTCTCCCCCTCTTCCAGAGATGCTTTTATAGATCTAGATACAGAATTACCTATTATTTTTAGAGATTTATCTCCTAAATCAGCAGCTCATTGTTTCTTGGTACTTGTTTGGCCTTCTTTAAAGTATTTTAGCATATCTAATCTTTCTTCCAAAGTTATTTACTTTGGGAGTTTGTTTTTTGCACCGGCAACATGATTTGATTAATGATTAGAAACTGTTATAGTATTTAAAAAGGAGTATATAATCATAATGAGTGCAGCAGATTTCCATTTCCATTCATGAAAACTCAGTTTAGCTAGGTAATACTTCAAAGATGGCAAGTGCAACATCCTATAAAAAAGCAACAAAGAATGAAAACCCTTGAATATTTCCAACCTACTTCAACATATAAGTTTTCTTTATGAAATCCAGCTACACATTACCACTGCTGGAGTCCCTGATATAACTCCTTTCCCTTTGGTGTGGTTTCCCTAGTAATATTTAGTAATATTTCATCTTTCCAATGGACATATTGTGCAGTGATGGTAAGTGTATGACTGGTGAAGACTCAAGTTCAAGTCCTGGTCTCACTACTCAGCTAACTTTAGGACCTTGGATACACAGCTAACCATTCAGTCTATATTTTTTTCTTTAGACAAAGGAAGGGGGAAAGAAATATTTCTCAGAGTATTTGGGTGTCCATTGAGATCATTTAGATGACTGTGTTCTATAACTTCTGAAGTGTTATATAAATGCAGTATGTTATTCCTGGTAAAACATCTCACCTTTGAACACTACTCAAAGCACTATAAAACGGGGGAAAAATAATCTTAAAAATCTGATCACCAAGATGCTTTCATTATCAAGTCAACTTGTATATTTTTTTACTACCCTTTTAGAGGAGAGAATGTCACAGATTCACTCTAACAACAAATTTACACTATAACATGTAGCACTTAGTATCTTTATATTAGGATTTTCTGAATGTTGCTTCATTTAAAATTTTGTGATACATACTAATGCTCTGATGACTTTGGTTTAAGCCAAAACTGATAAGTTCAAAGTTCATTTCTTTGTTTCTTGTATTTTTAATACTTAGAGTATTTTTTTAATAGGTGAAAGACATGGAAACATTTGTTCAAATAGGAATATGCACTGATAGCAAAGCTGATAGGTCTTGGTATTCACATTTTTTGATGGGAATATGAAGGGAATTCACCATATTTATTGAAGTCTTACTCTGTTTTTCTTTTCTTTTTTTTCATATTCTCCAACATCCTTTTTACCTTTCACAAGAATGAAAGAATATACCAGTATAAACAACAACAAAAATCTACAAAGACATGAAATTTGAACTGGAAGTTCAGTAGTTTGAAAAAAAATGAATATTCCAAATTTCACATTTAGGTGTTTTTTGTTTTTTTTTTGTTTTTTTTCCGGTCTTTTCTTTTTATTGTCCCTGGAATTGCAGATAGGATAATTGCATTACCTCTGAGACAGATCCTCTCTAAGTATAATGCAGCAAGTTATGAATGAAAAAGCATTCTTAGGGAATTTCCAGCCTCAGAGTTATTTTTGTGCTGCCTGAGTTCTATTTCTATGAGTACTCATTATAAATTCATCCACTTTTGTGTTAAAATAATTAGTGTTTTCACTTGAAAGCTGAGGTGACAGAGATCAATAAGATGTGATGACAAATCTTATAAAGTTGTTAGAAAAATATGATCATATGCTTGATTTGTAAAAATTCATGCTGTAGTGGCTAGCCACCAGCTTTATTCTGGAGATGAAGTAGCAAAATTTATGTCCTAAGACTAAACCTCAAATTATTGTCAGATAAAATATTTTTCACCTGAGCACTCAAAATCTCTTTAGTTTTTTTTATTTCAAAACTGCTAAACTTTGAAAATTCTTATTTGAAATGTCAAAAGCAAAGGAGAGAGTTGTTATAGCCCACCTGATTCTTGGTTCCCAATTTTGCTCACCCTAAACCTAATCTCTTTTCTCCCCTCCCATTTCATTAATAAGTTCAGGAATATTACCCTGATATTTACCTTAGCAATAGCAGACCTGAAGTTTTCAGTAAGATGTCAACTGTTTCAGGCAAAGGTATTTTTCCTTCCAATTACATTCTTCTGTAGTTTCACCTTTAGGAAGAAAGCCTATTTAAAAATAGGTAGTTTATTAGATATCTTCTGTTTCCAAGGGTTTTTGGATTTTTCCCTTTATCTTCGTTTAGATTTTGAGAGAAGACAAAAATAATGTAAATACTGAAATTTTCAAAATTGTAGCATTGTCCTAATATTCTGTCAGTTGCTCAGGAACAGAGATAGCAGTCATAAAAATAAAAAAATAACAAATTGAGTAATAAAAATTGAGGTTCTGTATCAAACTTTATGTTACAAATCCGTGGTCACTTCCACAGTTTTTGAAACTTCTTCCCTGACCCACAGTTGTATTTGTATCTTCTGTAATTGCTTTACTCACATGATTCCTGGGCATTATTCTAATTTCCACAAGCAGCATTTGAGCATTCCACTGGATACGTGTCTCGCCTTTTGTGTTCTCCTTGTAGAAGTCTTCCTTTAGCAATAGCTACTGGATTCCCATTGCGCAGGCACATAGAAAATCCATTCACAAACTGAGGCTTATTACAAATATATAATGGGAATCAATGAAGAAACTTTTAGATGTGAACATTAATCTTTCTTTTATCAAGCCATGAACCAAAACATCTGATATGACTTTCCAAATTATCCATGCAGTTCACTCTCATCATGAGAGGTAAATCAGGAGTCAACCCTTTCTTTGTGGCACTGCCATTATTTTGGAAAATGTCACTGCTGCAGTCAAAGATGTAAAGGCTTCTTTAGTTCGTATTTCCAAGAGCATCCTCGTGCAGATTCCTGGATGGAAATGCAGAGCTCTTCATGTTATCATTAGTCTCCTCCACTGGGCCATTTTGTCCTTGGATGGTATTTGTTTTCCTAAATCAAGCATGCTCAAGAGATACTCCCCGTCTATCTAAATCTGTTCACAGATTTCCTATAAGAGGCACTTGCTAATTTGCTTCCATAGATTAAAAAAAAAAAAAAGCTGTCTGTACTTCTTGCCAGTAGATATTCATGATCCAGAATAGCTTGGGATGGGATTTGTTCCTCTTCTAAAGAGAAGATTTTCTGAACTAAGCAGATAGACTATGTCTTGCTATCACTCTGATTCATCAGGGAGTCTCCTTGGTAACTAGCTTTTCCTTTATGTGTCTTGGGAAAGTTCCTCCGATTGAAAATGAACAAATTAAAAGTTGTGTAGCATAACAAATATGAACCTCGGGACATATATAAAAAGGTATTACTAAAAAGTGATAGTTTCCTATTTGTGAAAGTGTGGGAGTAGCAAGGTCTCTCTCTTTCTCTAACATAATGAAATGGAAATGTGTTATAGAACACTAATTAGGGTTACAGGTTTTAAAAATGGTGTTTTAAACCATATATCATAAATTCACAAGAACCTGTGGTTCTGGTAGTCAGTGTTTTTTTCACAAAGCTTGTGGGGAGTTTTTGCTTTAACCAGAATTTGTAACTTGAGTGGCACTTATCTCTAATTTAAAAGGGTAAAGGATAATTTACTCAAAATATTGACTGGAGGGCGCCTGGGTGGCTCAGTGGTTTAAAGCCTCTGCCTTCAGCTCAGGTCATGGTCTCAGATTCCTGGGATCAAGGCCCACATAGGGCTCCCTGCCCAGCGGGGAGCCTGCTTCCTCCTCTCTCTCTGCCTGCCTCACTGCCTACTTGTGATCTCTCTCTGTCAAATAAATGAATAAAATCTTTAAAAAAAATATTGACTGGACTATGAAATGCTTAATTAAGTCTTCTTCTTTCAATTTCTACCTATCATTGCTTGTTCCTTCAGATTGATACTGTTTAAAGGAGCCAGCACTTCGCAGACTATGGGAACATTATTGATGAACTTCATAGTAAGGAGATAAAAGTTGCCTAGGTTTGGAGTCTATAACTTTATGATAAGTCTTCTCACCTGCATGCCAATAGCTCTGCAAGGCAGTGTGATGATGTTATGGAAAAATGAGGTTACTAAAGTATTAAATATTAATTTCTTAATTTAAAAATAGAGCCAGTGTTGATTTGGCAAGGATGAGCAAGAGCTGCCTTGATCTCTGACCGCCTTTTGATGGTATTAATACTGACAGGGTAATATTGTGGTGCTAACCCTATGTCACAATGTTACAAGACAATAGTCACTCCATGGGGTGTATGAAAGAGCCACTAAAACAAGCATTCTCAAGTGTGGGTTTCTTGGGCTAGAATATTCATTATTGCTATTGTGGCCTGCTTAATGAACTTTTAAAATACTGGTCTTAGGCCTATCCATACTCCCATCTGTCAAGGGTAGTTAGTGGCAGAGCCTAGGCATGAATATAAATCCAGGCCTGCCTCACATTGCAATCTTTGCTCTTCACCAAGATTATTCCACCTGTTACTCAACAAACCTCTCTTCAGTAGTCTGTGACCTCTACTCAGGTAGAATTAGGCAGAGGCAATGTCCTTGGGGAAGCTGTCCAGCATTCAAAGTTCTGAAGAAGTATAAGAGGAAGGAGCAAATCTCCCAGATGGATGAAGGATTTATATATTTGTTTAGGTAAGAAAGGGAGAATATGGCAGATGAGTGTTTTTGACAAGCCTGTAAAACTGTTCATTAGCAAAGAGAAGTAGTTGATGGGTAAAGGTTAAACTGAGATCGAGGCTGTGCTTTTCCATATGTCATTAATCTCATATGACCAATAAGTACTTGAAATACGGCTAGTCCAAATTAAGATGCCCTGTAAGTGTAAAATACACACCTGAATTTTAATATTTAGTCTAAAACAGATTGTAATATAGTACATTAATAATGTTTACATGGTAACATGTTAAAATGATAACATTTTAGATATATTAAAACCATCAAAATTGATTTTAGCTATTCTTTTTACTTTGCTTTAATGTGGCCATTAGAAAACTTAAAATTATATATATGGCTCACTTTCACGGCCTGCACTATATTTCTACTGGACAGTTGATGTAGAGTTTGAACTTGAGAGGAATATTGCTTAGGAGATGAAGGGAAGGTCTGAGTAGGTAAGTGATAAAATGAAAATTATACTTGAAGGTTGTGTTCTTATAGCTGTTGAAGAATAGAAAAATTTGCAGGGAGAAGACCTTAGAGAAGAGGAAGAGTTGGCCGATACCATCATTATGCATACACTGTGTGCCAGTCACACTGGTCCATTATCTTTCTTAATCCTCACAACAACCTTGGTATGTAATTATTCCTGTTTCAAGATGAGAAAATTGAAGGGTAAACTGCTAAGTAATTTGCCCTAAATTATCTAACCTAGTGAGAGAAGATTGAGGATCCAAACTCAGACCCGTTCCATGTCCTCCCACTTGACCAGGGAGATGGAGAAGAAAGGCAGAAGCTGCTGGTCCATGACTATGGAGATAGGAAACATGAAGAAAACACAGCAACAGAAAACTTAGCAGGCCTTGAGAAGAGGCCAGTATAAATGGTTAGGAAAAAGGAGATTTAAGTAAACCTTAAGACCAAGAGCCCTGGAGATGTAGAGTGAAGTGAGATAAAGTTCTAAGTCCCAAGTTGGGGGTTATGATGGTAGAATCATCATCATCATAATTGCATGATGCGGAGTGCTGATCTCCACAAAATCCATCGCATAAATTAATTATAGTAACATGCGTGAATTGGGTTCCCACTATAGTAAAACACTGTCTAGCTGGATGAGGAGCAAAATGAACCACAAAATAGAGTCTCTAGTCTTGTCTACTTGGGAAGGCAAGAAAACCTCTGAAACAGGTAACAAACCTCAGGGTAGTGCAAATAATGGCACCTGTCTAGGAGGTAGGAGGTGTAAGTTGGTTCTCACCCTAGATTGTTGGATAACCAGTAGTGTGATCTTGTGTAAATTACTTCACCCTTCTAATGCTCAGCTTTCTTATCTGTAAAGTTGGTATAACATTATCTGTTCATGGCTGTTAAGAGGACCAAAATCCAAATGAGTGAGAACCAATATCCATATGTATACACCTTATGAATTGTAAAGTGCTATAACTGACTTGAAATCCATTCATTAGCTAGTAATGGGTTAGATATAGGACCACTGTTTTTTGGGGACCCTTGTTAAATCTACAGATGTTGTCAGGCTTCTGACTCGTTCCTAGTAGCGCCTGGTTAGTAGTGAATTCCACTGACCCTGTCAGCTATTTTAAGAAGTAACATTTATTAAGCATATATAACTAATTTTTACTTTTTACAGCAACTCTGTAAAGTTGTTATTGTTAGTATCATTTTACTAATGGGAAAACCAAAGCTCAGAGTTTTAGCAACTCCATTGGTAGGTATGAGAGGATGGCCTTAAATCTAGGTCCTCACACAAGTTTCTGTGCCCTTGTCTTCAATTCCCTGAGTCTGATCCTTTTCTATTTGGAGTAGGACCCAGGTATGCATATTTTGAAAAACATCTGGAGATTGCAAAAGGTTTTGAGACTTAGGAATCACCACTCTGGCAAGCTCTTTGGGACAAGTGCATTGTGAGGCACCTGGGAGCTTGGACTGTTAGAACAGTTTCAATCTTATTCCTGGAGCTTCTACTGATTGTCCTAATCCTGACCTGCAGGAACACACAGGTAGCCTGAAAATCTTTTAATGAAAGCCCTTTAGACACTTCACGAATTCTTTGGGGTCATCTGTTGAAGGCACCTGGGGCCTAAGAGATAGTCTAACAAAGTTTTCAGACTCCAAGTCTGTTATTTTTTTATTTACTGAGACACTTTTTTGCTGAGAGAATAGGATGAGATTTAAAAGCAAGTTAGTTAGATAAGAAGAGTGTAGGTCTTTTCTGGATGCCCAGACTGGGTACATATAAATGCCAGTAAAGAGCCCTAGGGGGAGATGTCAAAGACAGAACTATAATAGTTTCAAGAGCCAAAAGGAGAAATTAGAAATTCCTGGTATTAGAATTAGATTCTAATATTTTTCAGTTAAATTTAATATTAAGCATTTTAGCTATGCTTCTGTCTTCCTGCCTTTTAGATTTCCCAAGTGATAAAAAACTCCTCAAAAATAAAGAAAGATTGGGGTAAAGAACAGCCAGAGTGAGTGACAGCTAGCCTCCAGACAGCCCAGTGAGGAGCTGTAGAAGCTGTCAACACAGCTGGAGGACATGGGCAGTCCTGGAATAAGCGTGCTTCTAGCCAGACAGGCCTTAAAGAGACCTCTGGGGCCTCACTAGGCAGGCACTGGCAGAGTCAGATTAAAAAAGGCACCACGCTTCTTCCATCTCCATCTCCCTCTAACCTTGTCTCTCTCCCACAGGCTTTGCCTCAACTTTATTGGGATTAGGGGAGATGTGCAGTCTTCTTCAGAAAGAAGACAGAGTGGGAGGCCGAAACAGTCAGCCGATAGTTTGTGTGCAGGGGGATGCTTCATGGCTCTTTTGGGTCTTACAGTCTAGGGTGCATCCTAGTCATTCCCAGAGGTCTTGTGCCAGGGTCTGGACTCTCTGCTCTCCTCCAGCCACTTGGGGGGGAAAAGGCCTGAAAGATGTCTCTAGATGACATTTCTAAGGACAGAGCATCTTGTGAATGGGGGCATTTTAAGTTGCCCTGCCTCAGTTCCTTGTTGGAAAGAAACTGGTCAAGTCAACCCCAGAGATGAAAGGGGGCAGATAAGGTGGGCATGAACTTGGGTAAAACTTCCCTATTTCCAGAGATCCTGAACTGTGCTGTGGTCTCTCCTGCCAATCCCTGAGATCTCCTTGGACATCGTCTTCACCACCAGCTCTTTTTCTTTTTTCTTTTCTCTTCTTCTTCTTTTTTTTTTTCGGGGGCCGGGGGGAGTATCTAAATCAGCAGGCTGCTCAGACTTCCTTGTATAAAATTATATTTTCATGTGTCCTTATACCCAGATAGACTGTAGGCTCTGAGAATAGAAGTTGGGTTTATGGAAAATCTACTGAAAATCAGCTGCTAGGCTGGAGAATTTAATACTTGCTCATTCATTCCACTATTAAAAATTGAGCCCTTACTTAATAATATCTCATAGTAGTAATGAAAGTAGACATGCTAATGTAGCTTGTATCTTTTGGGGGAGGCAGCCATCAGAAAAACAAATTGATGAGTGAACAAAACAATTACAGCTAATTAAGTGTTAAGACGGGCATAAACTGTGCTGTGATTGTGGAAAAATGGAGGGTATCAGGAAAGTTCTCTAGGTCCCATTTAAATTGAGTCCTGTAAGGTGATGAGTAAGTCAAAATCAGGCCAGCGACTGAGGGAATCCTGTGGCAACAGGACATCACATGTCCTCACTTTATTTCCAGGACGTGTCCATCTCCTCTTCCTCAATCACTCAACTGCCTGGCACATAGAATATGAAAAACATTTGCATGTGTTCCTTTTCTCCTTCTGATGCAGGCAGTCAGAAGAATCCCCGGTGGGCCAGTCTTTTGAGTCTTCAGGCACTGGTGGCTCTGCATGTTTGAGTATATGTCAGAAGTGAGGTGATCAGCCTACATAAAATGTTTCCCAAGGCAACACTTTTTTGCTCAGCCATTCCCATTAGGCTGCTACATTCCATGAAGATAAAACAAAGTCTGTTGGTTTTCTTTAGTATTGCCAGGTTTTCCTCTCTCCTACCTTCTTCCTCTTTCTTTTGCCTTTTTGGCTAATTTCTTAGAAACTCTGGTTCTCTCGGCATGGTGTACAGATTATAGGCCAGGATTATCAGGAAGAGGCTGGGAAGTGAAGCATGGAGCTGCTGGTGGGAAGACAAAACACATGGGGCCATGGGCAGGGGAGAATATTGAGGGCTGCGGTGCTTTACCTGAACCAGCAAAGAGGCTGCCTATGAAGAGAGCAGGCTATGTCATGGCCCAGCTTCCCTGCAGGGCCAGGGTTTCTGCGTTGGAGCCTCTTCCCATTCTTTGTCCCTTGTCCATCCCATTGTCCCCATTCTTCTGATTTATTTCACTGCTCAAAGTCTAAGATTGTCCTTTATGTAAATGTTCTCCTTAATGTCTTCCAGTGTTTTTCACAGGAAAAGTGCTATAATTCATAAAACTATAAATAAATGGAGGATGGAAAGAAATCTCTACACCAAGAGGCCCTCTGTGAATTGATGTCAGCATGGGAGAGTTTGCCAGAACTCGGGTTGTGGTGAATCAGTAGTTTTTGTTTAATTTGGTTTTATGTATATTAATGATGGGAGCAGAATTTCTATCATGAGGGAATGAAAATTAGGCTAAAGAAGCCTACTTTTCTCTGACAGGCTGAGTCATTCTCTCTTTTGGCTGTAGTGAAGGGGTCAGTTGACTCTGACTATTGCCTGATACTGACCAGATCTGTGGCCCAGGGCAGGCCACTCACCTTCTCTGAATCTCCATTTCTTCATCTGATGTGGGAGGAAATGCTTCCATCACTCTTGAGAGAATTCACTGAGGTAATGTTGCTGGAAGTGTTTTGTAACATGCTAAAGAAATGAGAGGCATTATCTTTCCCTGGCAATGAAAAGGCCAGGAATAAGAGTGTCAGGCAAACCATGAGAACGTTGACTAGAGTGTAAGCATATTGACTCTGCTAGCTAGGATCTGTGTCAGGCCTCACAGACTGCCTTAAGGGCATTTGCTGTGGGAGGTTATTTTACCCTTAAGTGAATTATGTTCTGTCTCCTTATAGGTTATTGTTACCTGGTTGTCAATGAAAAACTTGGGGCCTAGGGTAGGATATTCGATGGGGTCAGGGGAAGCTGAGAGGTCTCAGGAGGATGGAGGTGGTACAGTCAAGAACAATATGTCAGGACTTTCCTTCTGAAGAGACAAAAGGAAAGGGTGAGCTTGGAGAGAATGGTGGGGGTTGGAGGAAAAAAAGTGGGAGGGTGAGGAGGATGTGAAGGCAGAATTTGGATGTTAGGGAGAAAGGAGAGCAATGAAGTAGTCCTGCTATCAGTCTCAGCCCTAACCTTATCCCTCCGTGTGTGTCTGTCTCCAAGGTCTGTCCACCTCTCTGCCTGCCAAAAATTGGACTGCAGCCCTAAGCCTGGTGTGAAGCCCTTGTCCTATGTGCCACTGGGCTATTCTTGTCACTCATGTCACTGAGTATGTCTGGGCTCGTGGGCTGGCCTTTTGCCTCGAGTGGCTTCTAGTTCCTTATTGGGGCTTGAGTCCTGCCATGAAGCCAGCCTGCTTACCCTAACCTGCTTCCTTTCTAGGCCTAAGTACTTTCTCTAAGCCTCTGCTTCAGCCTAGTATAGGACCATTAACATGAGTGTGGGGTCAAAAGATTTGAGTTTGAATACTGATCATCTCACCATACTAGCTGGGTGATTGCCTTTTCTGAGCCTCAATTTTCTTATCTTTAGAATGAGAATAATATATGTCTTTTGAATATTTGTGAACTAATTCATGTAAAGAACCTAAAAGACTTGACACACAATACATGGTCAATAACTGGTCAATATCATGGTTATTCCACATAAAGAAGTCTCTGAGAGTCAGCATGCTCCTACCTGCTTGACAGCAGGCCAGAGATTCCTCCATCCACTGGATCTGGAATTTTCATATCAGTCTTCATTTTGTAATAGTGCTGTGGATTCTCTAATTTATGCTCTGGCCTCTATTATTCATGGTATGCCTAAAACTGAGTCCATCCTCTCATCCCCAGAAGTGGTCTAGAGCTGACAGTTCCACTTTTGGATATACTTTTCTAAGAAAATGTGTGAGCACTAATTAAAGATTACTTATATTTATCAAAGCAAACACTTTAAGAAAGAAAAACCTAAGGAAAAAAATGCTCATATGCTAACTTGCAGTCTATACTTACCCACGCTTGCCCTTACTCAGGTTTTGTCCTGAAGTCTACCCGAGCAGGTGTGGCAGAAGTTCTGACATCTACAGAAATCAATCCCTGTGGGAAACTGGCAGTTCATCCTTCTAAACTTAACTTCACCTCGATCTCCTTGGAGTGCCCTCAGAAACATGGAAGTTGGTTCCTAGCTCGATTCAACTTAGAAGAATAAACTTATTTTAAACCAGTTCTAGAAATCTGGCTGGTGTTTACTACTCAGTAATTTAAATACATCACTTTTCACCAGTATTTATTAAAAGGCTCATCAGGGTTTTAAATAATAATAGGTTTTATAATGGGACATGATAAATGAATTAAAAATCTAGCAATCATATTTTAAATTTATATTATCCTTCATTCAACATTTAAGAAATATTTGCTGAATACCTGCCACATGCCAGACCCATGGTGCTGAGGATTCAAAACAATAAAAATCTCTTCCCTTGTGGAGATTCTCTTCTTCAGTAATAATTAATACAATTAGAAATGTGTGTTATTGTAATACAATTGTCAAGCCACACATTAGGTAGAAAAGAGCGATGGAAATGGCAGGATCTGCAGTCATAATTGTGGTGGTCTCACCAAGAACAGGTGAGCCATGTGGAATTCTGGGCAAGGAGAGCAGCAGGTGAGATGCCCACTTATTCCAGGAATAGCAAGGAAGCCGTGGTGGCTATAGTGGCCTGAGTCAGGAGAGAGCAGTAGATGAGGTCAGGCTGTGGCAGACAGATTGTGAAGGGCCTGGGAGGCCATGTAGTGACTTGGGCTTCTACTCTGGGAGAGATAGGTTTTGAGAAGAGGACTGTCATGGGCTGACTCACCTTTTAACTGGGTCACTCGGACTGTATTGTTGGGAATAGACTGTAGTGGGGCAGAAGTAGTGAGCCCTGCAATAATAGAGGGGAGAGATGCAGGCACTTTGGGTTAGTGTGGTAGAAATGGTGGTGTCAAATTCTGGCTCTTGTTTGAAGGTAAGATCAGCCAGACTTACTGATTGATTAGATGTAGGGACTGAGAAAAGAGTCAAGAGTATCTCCTAGAATTTTGGCTTGAGCAATTGAGAAGTTATTGAGAAGAAAAGAGTGTGGTGAAATAGTTTTGGAGAAGATTAGGCATTCACATTAAAATGTTAAGTTTAAGATGCATACTAGAGATCAAGTGGAGATGTTGAGTTGGCAGTAGGATCTAGGAGTCTGGGATCCAGGGTAGAAATATAAGGAGCTGTGAGTTTATGAAAGACGTGTAAAGCCACAATATTAGGTTAAATCATCCAGGGAGTGGATGGAGAAAGAATGAAGGAGAGATAGGAGAGATGAGGAGTAAACCAAGGAGACAGAGAAGGGGTGACCAGTGGGGCAAGGAGGAAATAAGGAGAGAATGGTATTCTTCAGTAAGCAAAGAAAGGAGGAGGGAGGGATGAAATCAATGGTCAAATAGTTCTGACATGTAGGTAAAGTGAGGCCCAAGAATTGATATTTTGATCAAACAAATAGATCAGGGGTCAACTGGTAGAGTTATGTGGGCAAAGTCTAAAGTTAATTTAAGAAAGGAAAGGAAAGAATTGGAGAGCGGGAATACAGACAGACTTTTAAAGGAACTTTACAGTAAATGAGGGTAGAAAAATGAGGCAGTTCCTATAGAGAAGTGGAATGGAAGAAAGATTCTTGAAGGATCGGAGAAGAGTAGCCTTCTTTTAGGCTGATGGTAAAGATTTCATGGAGAAAAAAACTTAATGGTACAGTGGTGGATCACTGTCCAGGGTGGGCATGGAATCTAGTGCCCAAGGTTGGGGGTTGGCCTCTCATAGAAGCCTAAACACCTCATCTGTAGCAAGAGAAGGGAGAGCAGGACTTAGGAGCATAGATGCTGGGAGATGGGGAAGTACAATGGTGGGAGCTTGAGGAATTTCTTTTATGGTTGCTTCCGTTTTTGGTTTTTGTTTGTTTGTTTGTTTTTTAGTGAGTAGGAATTAAGATCAGCTGAGAGTGAATATGCAGGCATAGGGGCTGAGGATCTGAGAAATAAGATGGAATAGAAGATCACACTTGACTATAGACTAAGACGATGTAATATGCTTGCCCGAACACCCACTTGAGGTTTATGGTCATGAATAAGTGAGACTATCTTCTGTTGTTTTATGTTTGTATTCAGCTATTTCCAACTGCATAGGTAGAAGTTCAGAGTAAGTGGAAAGCTAAATTTAACCGGGGTAAACTGGAGTTAAGGTTTTGCCAAGTGTGATGAAGATGGCCAATGGAATTGAGGAAGCATGTGAAAGAATGATCAAAACAAAACAAAAAACCAGAATTGGTTATGGACTTGAAGCTGGGTAAGAGAGAACGTGAAATAAGGACATTAAGGAGGCCAGAGAAAACAAAAAGGTAGTATGGTCAGTGCCTTGTTGATCTTGGGGTCATCAGTGGTTTTTGGCAAGGCACAAGAGGAAATGAGCTAGGGAGATGGGAGGTGGCAGTCAGAGAGTTGGATGCTTCAAATTTAGATGATAGGTATGTTGCAGGTTTCGGGAAGGACAAGCCTGGAGGTGTGGCCCTCAGAATCAGTGGCTGAGATGGAAAGATGGACCATCGTAGGAGGGAAAGAGTTTCAGAAGCTGAAAAGGAGGACTCATCGATGTGAATGTTAAAGTTGCTAAGAAGTTAAAGAATTCCCCAAATCTAGGTTAGAGATATTGAAAACATTCATTTAAGGCACACTATTATCTTCCTCAGCATGTACAAATCTTACTTTGCTCACTATAGCATTTCACTACGGGCATATGAAATCATGAAATCAACGTTAGCAAAGACCCTTGTGAATGTTAGGTGGCTCTCCTCTGCACTCCCCTAAGCAATCTTTATGTTCCTCGAGGCTAGCAGTTAGATTGCAATCATTCTTTTACATACCGGTTTTCCTAACCCAACCATAAGCGCTTTAAGGACAAGGATGATATTAGTTCTCATAGTAGCCTCAGGCTGACACAGGGGCTCAGTGGGTGTACAATAGGTATTTATTATATGTAGCCTAGGATGGTTAAGAACACAAATTCTGAAGTCTGACATGACTGGGTTCTAATCCCACTTGCCTCTTATTAGTCACATACACCTGGAAGAGACACTTAAACCCATTTCTTCATCTGTAAAATCGGGTCAACAATAACACCCTCTTAAAGGGATGTGGCGAAGAGTTGATCAGATGAGGCTTTACATGTAAAATGTTCTGTCTATCCCGGTGCATGGAATACGCTTCGTGAATTTTCATTACCGATGCATGAAGGCAATAAAACTTCATGTTTGACTGGGTTATTTCCAGAGCGGCACACTTCTGCATCAGCCAGCCTGAGCTACAGTCTTTCAGCGAAAAAGGGTATTGGCAGCAAGCTGGCTGACTGGTGTCCAGTGATCCGATAACATGCCCAGTGAGAAATGATGAAAGAATAATTCTGTTTCGGTACCTGGGTGGCTCAGTGGGTTAAAGCCTCTGCCTTCGGCTCAGGTCATGATCTCGGGGTACTGGGGTCGAGGCCTGCATCGGGCTCTCTGCTCAGCGGGGCACCTGCTTCCTCCTCTCTCTCTGCCTGCCTCTATGCCTACTTGTGATCTCTCTCTCTCTCTCTGTGTCAAATAAATAAATCTTTAAAAAAATTGTCTTTTTTTTTATAAGTAGAACAGGCTTCATGATCTCTTGGCAAACGCGTGCACCTCTCCATACATATAGCCCAGGAAATGCAGTGGCTCTGTTTCCATAGCTACTCAGTGAGCTGAGTGGTGTTGTGTGTCCTGCTTCTGTGTTGTTAGTGATTATGTTATCACATGTTGACTAAACTACAGCACACACATATGATAAATGCTCATAGTTAAGCATAGAAACTACTATTTCACAAAGGCACACTCACAGAAACATTCCTGTACTCTTTGTTTTCAGGAAAACAAGGACAGACCCAGATCAAGGTGAATGGGCTAAAATGCATGTTTTTTTCATGCCAAGGTAGCCTTCTTTCTGCTCCTCATTAAGCCCCCATCCTTTTGATTGACCAGAAAACTGTGCTGTGGATCATCAATTTCATCTTCTGTCTGTGCTCTGTACTTTCTTCCAAAGCTCAGATCTTGCTGCTCTGAGACACCGGGGGCTGAGATAATGAGTCTAGACTGCTCATTTTCACTGTCTAGCAGATGAGAGCACCTGTCATGTGTGGGCAGACCGCCTCTCTAGAGGTTGGGCAGTGGTGGTGTATTTGGACCCTCTCTTTCTAAATGCCACAAGGTTGCACAATTAAGGGAGAGTCCAAACTTCTTATGTCAATCCTCAGAGCAACTGAAAATTGTCTCTTCTTGTCTTTGAGGTTAGAATTTTAGTAGAATTACCCTGAATTGGAAACTTGAATTCTAAGAAAGTTTTCATTCAGTGAGCCTAGAAGTTTTGGGGAAAGAATATGGATGTTTTTACATACTCTCTGAATCCTTTTAGATTTCTGTAAGTTCAAGATGCGTTTATGGTATTTGAGAGTGGGATGTGGAGGGAGGTGACTTTCAGGAGTCCATTCTTTTAATGCAAACATCAGACTGAATCTGAAACAGCTTTCTATTCCAGTGGTCATTTCGTTGTCACCTGTTACTTGCTTCTGCATACAGTTCTCCCAGGAGGGGGAAGCTATTCCTTTGTGCACAGCCTAGGCAGAAAACATCTGAGGGTCAGTCAGAAGACCTAGACGTTAGCCACAGAGCAGTTACCCAACAAGTGGATGACTTTGGGAAAATTACATTACCTCCTCAATTCTCACTTCCTTCTTAGCTGATTAGCAGATTAGCTGCCTTACAGTAGAAGCCATACAGCAGAGTGGTTATACATTTTGGCTAGGAGTCAGGTAAAACCTGGTTCAAATCTCGTATTCGAAACTTAAGAAATTACAAATTATGTCCTTAATTTTCTCACCTGTAAAATGGGATAATAGCTGTACTTAGTTTATAAGGATTAAGGGCTTCTATTGTGCAGCCCACCCATGAGTCCATCAATGGACCATGATCTTTAGGGAGGTTTATTCAGCCAATTTTAAACATATCCAACATCAATATTATAAAGCCATTAGACACTGGCATGTAGCATTAAGTTCTTAGTTGTTATTATACCTCGAAGGTGGCTCCCACCTTAAAATTATCTTTTATTTAACAACCCTTGTTTCTTTAGTCCCCACTCCCTTTATCTAATGGGTGGTCCAGAAATGCTGCTAGACTTCCTGTAATGCACAGGACATACCTTTTCCCCACCAACAAAGAATTACTCTGCCCTTGAGGGTTGCTGGAGCAGGAAGGAGTTTAAAGGCTGCTTTGAGAATCTCTTGGAGTTGCATTTTCTTTTTCTTTGCCAAATTTGTATGTTATTGACAGTGGTGGTGCTTCTGGCTCTTTGTGAGTGGAGATGGAGTAACACCCACTTGATGTCCTTAACTTTCCAGTGAGAAAGCTCAAACTATCTAGAATAATCAGCGAAAACCTACTCTGGCTACCCTCAAATAAAACTCTCAGCTGTATGCACTTGTGTTCTCTTGCCCTTATCTCTATGGCTTGTTGCCTCTACTCCCCACCGGGGACATGGCCTTGCTACTGCACATCCCCTCATCTTTCACACCTATTAAATTCCTACTCATCCTTTAAGGAGGAAAGGACTTACAGGTGATTTTTTTTCCCATGATGGTTTTCTAAATCCTCCAAGTGTTTTCCTTTGTCCCTCTGACTCCCAGAGCCCAGCGATTGACTTCTCATAACCCATCTCCTATCCTGCCCAGTATTATAAGTGTTGCTGTTCCTGCTAGTCACGTCTCTTAAATGGTAAGTCCTTCAAAGGCAGGAATTGCTTTTAATTCTTTGAATCATGTAGAATTTAGCACACTATGTTGTACACAGTAAGGGCTCAACCAATAGTTGTTGAATTACAGTATCGTCCCCACAACTAAGCTCCATTCCCACTGGTCATTGCAGGTGTCCGTGACATCCCTCAGCCTGCACAGGATTCCTGTTTCAGTGTTCCTAGTTAGTTCTTTCACAACCTTCACACATACCCCTCCTTCCCTCCTCTCCTCAGTGGTGTGCAAGCTATTTTAGGAATGCAGCACAAAGCAGCAGCTGCTATTTATAAAGTAGGAAGTGGTCTGTAGTCCTCTGTGGGTCACGTGTCCATCCATCTTCATTTATATTTGAAAGAGGTGTTTCCTACAAGCTCTTGGGATTTCCTTTTTTTCCTATCATACCACCTACCCTGCTCACTACTCCAATCATTGAGGATTTTAATTTTATTTTTGCCTTGGCTCTAATTTTCCATTTGATTTGGATTTCTTCCCAGTTCCTTCTCTCTTCTCATAAAAAAGCAGAGGCGAGAGAGAGAGAGAAACCCCACTAAGCTATGGAAATGTCTTTTTATGAATTGGATCTCAAGATGAGAACTTCATTACTAAAGGAAAAATGAACCTCTGCTCCTGTAACTTGGTAGTGGAAATATGGTGTTTTATAAAGTCTCAAGCATTTCTTTTTTATCATGGTAATATTATAAACCATTTAATGTTCTAATCACTTGCTATTGAAGACTGGAAGACGTGGTAACAGTAGCTTTATTTTCCGCCCTGATGAACTGAATTAAATTTGGTTCAGTTCATAAATATGCAGTGTTCACACACGTGTGCCGGAATTGTGATTCAGACACACACACTGGAGCAATACTATTGATTACACCGATTTATAACTTCAGGACCTTGTGAGTGATGAGATTCACTATTTCAGGTCTTTACAGAACTTCTGAACTCAGCTGCGTGACAATTCTCCTTCCCCACCCCCATCTAACCTTTCTTCTCCCAGGGTTATAATTTTAAGGGTAATCACGTGTCTTGTTTCCTTAAGAATGTCTGTCGGTTCTCCACTATGTACAGCATGGGGTCCAGAACTCCTTAGTGTGGTGGAAAGGGTTTTATACTACACTCCTACATATCTCTTTACCTCCTCTCCCACTCCTGTATTTAACACACATTTTATTCTAGCCAAGGCAAGCTGCTGTCCTTTCTTTGAAAACACTGTGGACCTTTCTGTGCTTTTGGCCTTCTCAACAACAGTTTTTCATTCCCTGGAAGGCTCTGCTTGTCCCCACACCCCCGTCTCCTCTTGATATGCCCCTATTCTTCCTTCTATGAAGAGATAAATGTGAAAAGGACTAGCAGAAGGCTGGGTCAGAGCAAGGGCTTAGTAAATAAATGCTCAGTGAATGAATAGCCAACTGAGTTGGCAAATTCAAAGGAAGATCTGTGTCTTATGGTTGGGTTATGTTTTGGATATTTAGAAGTCAGTTTTACTCTGCATGACTGATCCACATATAATATTGTCTTTATATGAAACTATATACCCTTTCCTTCCTAAGAAGGTCTCAGTGGCAAAAGAGGACCCTCTTTCTCAATAATTTTCACAGTAATTATTGCCCTGGAGGCTCCTGCTCTATCAGCCTGGGGGAGCAGTGATCCTAGGGGGGCAGGAAAGGAATGGAAGTTTGGGTAGGAAGGTTGATACTCAGGAGTGAGGCTTTGGGGGCCCAAGGCCTGGGGTAGTAGAGGTTCTGACAGAGGTTTATATTAATTTGTATAACGAAGTACCACAGACTGGGTGGCTTAAACAACAGAAATTAGTTTTCTCACCGTTTTTGAGGCTAGAAGTCAGAAATCAAGATGCCAGAAGGTTGGGTTTCTTCTGAGGCTTCTCTCCTTGGCTTGTAGATGACCTTCTCCCTGTGTCTTCACATGGTCTTCCCCCTCTGTGTGTCAGTGTGTTAATTTCCTCTTATTATAAGGACATCTAGCAACTTGAATTAAGGACCACCCTAATGACCTGTTTTAACTTAGTTATCTCATTAATTATCCTGTCTCCAAATGCCATCATATTCTGAAGTACTGGAGGTCAGAACTTCAGCCTATGAATTTTGGGGGGATACAATTCAGCCCAGGAGAGGATGACAATGTGGTCATCAGTGGATCCTCAGAGGAATGCTTGCAGGGCAGAGATGATGGCCTGCCTTGGCATTCTTCACGCTGCCTTCATTGTTGTGGGCATTCAGGACAGGTTTTGGATCTGAGTTCTAGCTTCCACTTAGAGTGAAATAAGATTCCATTTATATCCCTCCAATACATACATGAGCTTTTTCTTTCAACCCCTTTCTCATGTATGAATTTTATTAACATTTTGTTGAACTTCTCATTTTTTTTAAAAGTGTGTTGTTTTTTTTTTTAAAGATTGTATTTATTTATTTGACACACAGAGATCACAAGTAGGCAGAGAGGCAGGCAGAGAGAGAGGAGAGAGGAGGAAGCAGGCTCCCCGCTGAGCAGAGAGCCCTATGTGGGCCTCGATCCCAGGACCCTGGGATCATGACCTGAGCCGAAGGCAGCGGCCTCAACCCACTGAGCCACCCAGGCACCCTCATTTTTTTTTTTTAACTTCTCATTTAAATCGTCATTGAAAATACTGTGATCCATGATCAAGAGGCACCTGGGTGGCTTAGTTTTCTAAGTGTCTGCATTCGGCTCAGGCCATGATCCCAGGGTTCTGGGATCGAGCTCTGCACTGGGCTCAGTGGAGAGCCTGCTTCTTCCTCTCCCTCACTGCTCCCCCTGCTTGTGCACTCTTTCTATCAAATAAATAAATAAAAATCTTAAGGACAAAAAACAAAACATGATTAAGGATTGAGGCCTTTCCTTGTGCAGCTTTCCAGTGACTTGAACAGTAGACCATGAGTTTTAGGTAGTTTATTTAGCTAATTTAAAATCCACCTAACTAGATTGTCATGCAGGCCACATTTCTGCACAAAGATATTTTGTTTACATGTTTATTTCACTAGGGATCTCTGTGAAATTTTATTGATGGGTTTTCACCAACTGATTCTTAAAAAAAAAAAAGACTCGAGGTGGCTCTTAAAATGTAGACACAGTATGTCTCGAGCATCATCTTCACTTCTCCCTTTCATGACCTTGTCGCAGATGCCAATAATGTTGATCTGATCTGTGTGACTTGTTCTCAGTGAACCATGCTGGGACCTAGTAACTGCCATTCTTTCGTGTCCACAAACCACATTTTTAAGTAACCTTTCTGGAACACTGACTTCTACTTCCCTGATTTGCAGTTCCCCAATGACACATGAACATTTACATTGAATAGAGGAAGGAGGACTAAAGTGTAGAGATCAACACAGTGGCTCCATGGGCCATTAAGATTAGCTGGAGTCATACTGGAAAGGCTTAATGGGAAATACTGTCCTAGGACAACCATTCTATAGGACTTGTACTGATGGAAAGATGATAAGAAAAGCCCAGATCTGAGACAGATGGCTTGTGTGGTCTCATTTCTCCATTATTCTCTTGACATTAGATTACATATTTATTTGTACATTGATGTATAGTCTTACTCTAGGAGAAAAACTCCCTGAGGGCAAGAACTTTGCCTGTTTTGTTTGATGCTCTGCTGCTAACAATTAGATACATTTCTGATATTAAGCAAGTCACTTAGATATTCTGAGGCTAAAATTGCTCTTATGTCTAATAAATATGCCAATATTTATTCTACCTAACCTCAAGGTCATTGAGAACATCTTAATGAGATGTAAAGGCAATTTATAAACTATAAAATGGCTTGTAAAGATAAGCAGCTATAAGGTACGTGGTTTTGAATGACAAGAAACAAGATAAGGAGACACTATATAATAAAGAGCTTTACTGTCACATAAGGAGTTTAGGCTTGAAATACAAATCAAACCTTTAAAGGAATCTGTTCATTTGCTGGGTTGCCAACTCACAAGTCAGCTTTTAAAAAAATAAAGTGTTGAATTTGAAAAATTCAAAATAAAATAAAGCTATATTTGAAGGCACAAATTGTTGAATTTGTGGGTGACACATGAACCTCACTTCCCTTGTTAATAAACTCTTTTCAAAGGTATGCTTTTCCTCTTAGATGAATCCTTTTTATGAGAAATGCCCTTTGGCAAAACCTGAAAGGTGGCTGAGAATTCCTTGAAGCAATTTGTTTAAATAATCACATGAGAAGATCCCTCTTAAACTTCTGTGTAAGCAAACAAATGCCACAAAGCAGAATGAATTTTATACCTTTTGGGAGTCCATTAATTTACTTTCAGTGGCATTAAGTAATGAACACTGTTACAGCAAGGTCACAGTTCCATTTTATATCAAATAGCTATCCTTTCTCATATATGATACATGAAGCACATTTCTTGCTTAGGGCAAAATGTTTTATTAAAATCATTTCCTTTGTTCTTTTGTATAGACTGTTCTTCGTGACAATAGAGATTGTCGGCATGACATATCTCTTTAGGACAGCCATTGTATAATTATACTAATGGAGCTTAATCTAATGTTACATTAATTTTCTTCCATTATTTTCTCCAAGAAAGAAGCCACTGTTGTTTACATGACACTGCGATTTCTTTCTTTTTGTTTTCTTTTAATTGTGGGAGATTTATATTAGGGGCAGTAGAGGAAATAAATCTCAGGGTATGGCAAGGCTTTTCTCAATCCTCTGGGTACAAAGGATCCCTGAGAGTTGAGCAGATAGATCAATCTTTATATCCTACCTCCCTGCCCCCACTACCATGATTCCATTATTCAGCCATTCTTGATGAAATGGGAAAACATTCTGTAGGAAATGGGAGTGTATTGCCAGGTTGTTTGACTTTAGAACCATCCCATCCCGTCTGTCACTTGGACTTGGATTTTTACATTATTTCACCCAGACTAGTGCAGAAGTCTCTCAACTGGTCTCCCTACCTGTCTCTGCACCTTCCCTTGTGGCCTAAGAGATCTTCCTAAAATGCCAGTTGGATCGTGTTATCTATTTTCTACCCTCACTAAAGTTCCCTGACTCCTTAGTATGGTATATAAAGCTCTCCATACCCTGACTCTGGAGTGGTTTTCCAATGGTGACCCTCTTTCCCCATCACTAGCATTCCCAGATGCCCATCCTCTTCCACTTTGCTCTTCCAGTTTGAAAGTCCTGTATGATACAAAGTGAGGTAATGGTGTTATCTTTTAATGCACTGAAGACACTTTAGGTATCAACCAGGTCCCTAGAGAGCAATTATGTAAAAACCGGTCTTATAATATGAATGACTTTAGAAATGAAAAATAATGTATTTAATTTGTATTTTGTTAACCTTCTAATGAAGTCCATGGTAGCTCTAAGTCAAAAAGGAATCATTTGGTGATGAGATTATCTATGTCCTCACTGTATCAGGAGGTGGCAATTTAAGAATTAAAAGAGAAACTGACACCACCTAGAAAATATCAAACAGAGTTTTCTTGAAGGCAAGTGTGGTGGAGTAGTTAAGACCTGAATAGAACCTGAATTCACGATGTCTTGGTTTACACGTGGAACACTCGTTTAAGTGCTGGGTAAGATAGCTTATCCTTGATGACTCTCAAGGAAGCTTGCCTCTTATATGCAAATACTTGAGTTCTCTCCCACGTTCACCCTAGGTTTGGGACATTAGGAATGTGAACCAAACAATTAGAAGAATACATCTTCATTGGGGCTTTCCCTTTGTTGCTTCTTACTGAGAACACTTTTGCCATCAAGTAAAGACATCTGGGCTAGCCTTCTTGAAGATGAGAGACCACGCAGAGAATTCCTGCTGTCCCAACCCCTCTAGATATGCAAGTGAGCTCAATCAGCACCACATGGAGCACAGATGAAACATCCCAGCTAAAAAGCCCAAATTGCTGACCAAAATAATTGCGAACAAATAAATGATTGTTTCTTAAATCATTATGTTTTGGGGTAGCGTACATAGTAGTAGCTACTGATACACTGGAAAGCCAAGTTACCTAATTTCTCTTAGACCCATTTTGTCATTTCTAAATGGGGTAATTTTAGTAACGTAGGGTTGTTGTGTAGATCAAATGAGAGAATCTATTCAGAGATCTTAGCATAATTGATTAATAAAAGTTATTATGACAATATTACATATCCGTAACTATTATAGCAATTAAATTATTGTATTTCACTAAAGTTTGGAGTGAAATACAATGTTCTCATATTATTTGATGCAATTTCTGAGATATTACCTACTTTTCATATGTGAACAAATAGAAATTAAATGACACACTTGACAAGTGTTTTCCAAGTTTGGCCTCTCTTCATTATGTAACAGACGATAAATCTCTGGTTTCACTTTTTGAGTAAAATGCCACAGAAAAGGTGTAAGACTTTATGATTTACATTTTATATATGGTCCTTGGGCATGTTTTATAGCCCTCAATAATCTACTTCAGTGTTTATTTCATTTTTTATCTTGTATTATGTGTTTCTAAGTTACCTCAAATTCTTTTTAAAAATTTTGAAGAGGGGGCTTCTAGATGGCACAATCAGTTGGAGTGTCCAACTCTCGGCTTCTGCTCAGGGTTGCGAGATTGAGCCCTCCCTGGGCTCCATGCTCAGTGCAGAGTCTGCTTAAGTTCCTCTCTCCCTTTGTACCCCCCACTCCCCCCGTGCTCTCTCCTCTCTGTCTATCTCAAAAATAAATCTTTAAAGAAATTTTGAAGAAGAATTAAAAAAAAATACTATCTGAGTAATGATATAGCCCTTTGAAGAATTTATAACATTAGATGAAGCTGAGTAAAGGGCAGTAGGTGAAAGAAATAGTTTGGCAAAAGTTATTCTATTTTTAGGACTATCTAGAAGAGTAGAAATTTATTTTTATGACTATGCAGTACTTTCAATCCTTTAGAATAAAAATCTATGCTTATAATGATAAATAATATTTATTCAAATTCAGAGTTAGTGCCTCTAAAATATTTTGTGTTGCTTTGGTCATACCATTTTTGAGACGAATATCAACAATAGATGTTTTAAAAATTTCTGGCTAAATCTAGTGCCATCTGTTATCGTCTTAATTAATATATCTGAACTTCTGTTTCCTCATCTGCAACATGGGATGATAGTAGCCATCTTGCCATGTTGTAAAGAGTATTGATGTGCTTTGTGCCTGGAACAGTGCTTGGGTTATTGGATGTGTTCAATGAGTTGAATATATATGGAGCAGAGTTTCTCCCACTTAAAGGCATGCATGAATCACTTGGGGATCATCTGGAGTCAGATTTTGAGTCAGCAGATTTGGAGTGAGATCTAAATTTCTGCTTTTTAGCACTCCATGATGATGCTGGCACTTACAGTCCTTGACCTTACTTTGAGTAGCAAGCATAGAAAGCAGGAGTTGGTAAATTACAGCCCATAGACCAAATCCAGCAGTTGCCTATTTTTATAAATGAAGGTTTACTGGAACACACCCATGTTCATTTGTCCATGTATTGTTATGTCCACTATGGTGGCAAAGTTGAGTGGTTGCAACAGAGGCTGTATGGCCCACAAAGTCTAAAATATTTAGTATCTGACTCTTTACAGAAAAAGACTGCCAATCCTTAATATAGAGTACTGTAAGTTCTTAACATCTTGAAGGGGCAATGTAATGCTATTGAGGGAGATGGAAAGATCTGTCTGAGGAATGGGGCTATTATAATGGGTCTCACGGGGTGTTCCGATGTTGGGAATAGGTGGGACTTGATCTGTGAGTGTCAGGCATTGTGTATAAGAAGCAACAAGGCTGGATGACAAATGAGCAAGATTTGGAGTCCTGGTGCTGCCAGTTACTGCCTTTGTGACCTTGAGCAAGTCATTTTAATCTCTTTTTGCCTTGGTTTGCTCAACTGTAAAATGAGATTCATCAAACCAATTCATGGGTTCTATTAGAGAATTAGTGATCATATATAAAAGCTATTTAACATTTAACCTGCTTTATAGTAGGTAATAACTATATTATGGTCTATGTGTCCTCCTAAATTCTTATGTTGAAACCAAACCCCTAAGTGATATTATTAGGAAGGTGGGGACTTTGGGAGGGGATTAGGAATTAGTGCCTTTATAACTGAGGCTCCAGAATGCTCTCTAGCCACTTCTACCATATTGAGAGCTCAAAAAGAAGTTTGAACCCTGGAAACGTATCCTCATCTGACCATGCTATGGCACCTTGAGCTCAGACTTCCAGTTTCTAGACCTGTGATAAATAATTTTGTATTGTTGATAAGCTACCCAGTCTGTGGTATTTTGTTATAGCAGCATGAACAGACTAAGACACACTATTCCTATAGCACTAGCCAGGAAGAGAGAGTCTTGTCAGTTGTGAGAGACTGGCTGCCAGAATTTCAAAGCTTTGTGATGCTCAGAGTAAAACGTGGAGCTGTTTCTGGTCTCCACACTGTCCTCTTTGGGCCCTGGTGAGAGCTTGGCCCCAGATAGTAGGGCTGGGTTTCATGTTAGCACTCCAGTCCGGGTGGTAATAGTTTAGAACCCAAGACTGAAGTCTTAATCACAGGGATAGGGAAACAATGGTGATTTTATTGAGTACTTACCATTGTCAGTTGGTGTTTTTACCCCCAGTTTTATTAAGAAATAATTGACATACGTCACTGTATAAGTTTAAGACATATGGCATTATGGTTTGATCAACATATTGTGAAACAATAGCCACAGTAGGGTTTATGCTGTTCAGGCTTGTGTCTGCTGGTAATGTCTTTGGGCAGATGGATGTGTTATTTAGGGAAGGGCACTGTTCGAGCCCTGAGGATAAGGGTGGGGGTTGGGGGCGAGAACAGTTGGATAGGACTGTTCATTTGGTTCCCTACACAAGTGAGGCTATAGGTTCCACAGTTGCCTGGATTCTCTGGTAGGTCTTACTAGATGGTTGGGACTGGGTATTATATTTAGTAGTAGATATTTATAGATATTTATAGCTCCATAATAAATTGGCTATAAATTGGCCTCCTACCCTAGCAGGGTAGCAGGCTGAAACCCAGGGTCTGCACAACTTGTTGTTTGGGAGCCCAAATGAGGCCAGAGTGTGTACTAAATTTCCTGGTCAGGTGAGGTGATTGGTTTTGCTCTGTAGATGGGGGAACCAAGGGCTGTGCTCTCTGTTCAAGTGCCACTGTTGGATGGGGTATGTGATTTCTCATGTGCTCTGCTTAGGTTCCCTGAAGGTTCTATTCAGCAATGAGCAGGCCTCTGAATTAGATTCTCTGCCTGGCCACAGTGGGAGAAGTAGCTCTAAAGCCAGTAAAGCTCTTTGTTGTCTTAACTCTAGCTCCTGAACCTCAAGGTCCCTGGCCAAACAGGGTCACTGGCTTTGCTCTGCCAACTATTGGCTCTGCTGCCCTTCTCTGGGGTTGAGCATTCCTGGGTTGCAAAACTCCAAGGAGTTGTCACCAGCCCTTCTGGTCAGATGGGGCCAGAAGGTGGGGCTAGGCCTTAGCTCCCAGGTCTGGGCAGGAAGGGGAGGGGCCACTCCAGACCACTCTCAATTTCCCAAACTGGCTCTCCAAATGTGGGGTAATGGGGGGAGGAGCTATCCTCAGCCTTGGCTATGAATTAATCTCTCTGCTTATGCATAACACTGGAATCCTCCACACCCATAACTGGCTTTGCTCTGGGGTGATCAGCTCTGCCCACGTACACATGGCTTCAGTGTAACTGGGCCACACAGCTTCCAGAAATTGTTGACTGTTCTTGTCAGATGGGGCTGTAAAATACTCTCCACAACAGGTGAAGCTGTAACTCTGCTCCTTGCCTGGACATGGGCAGACTCAGTCTAGGATCAGCAAAACTCCCCATTTGAAGATACAAATTAGGTAGATCTGTACCCTGATAGGTTCCCCCGTCAGAGTGTGTCCCCAACATGGCTATTCAAACGAGCAAAGCCGCTAGCTGGGATCACTACTTGGGCTCTGCTGGTTTGTATGTGGTCTGCCAAGATCCCTGTACTAGTTGTTGCAAGCTCTTCCCACTTCCCTCGTAGTGTAGTCCGATTCTCAGTAGTTGAATCTTGCAGATTCCTCTGCAATCTCAATAGTGCAAGATCAAAATAGGGGCTCCCACAAAAAGACCCCAGTGCTTGGGAACTGTTAGTCTCCCGTGAGTTCTCTTTTTCTCACTAGAAGATCTGGAGGCTCAAGGGAAAACTCTCCGGGTGTTGTGCTGGCCTGGGGGAGGGGCTATGTTGTCAATGTGTAGCTGCTGCTCTTACCTTCTAATGCAGTCTGTCTTGGTCTTTGTGATGTGAGTGTGTGTGTGTGTGTGTGTGTGTGTGTGTGTGTGTGTGTGTGCGGGGGCGGGGAGGAGGGCTTGCTTCAGCCTTACCCTCATGTTCTGGGATTCTCTCAGAGGTGTCTTGCGCTTGAATAGTTGTTAGTTGTTCTTGTGAGGGGGAGGGAAGTCAGGAATGACCTATTTTGCCATCTTGGTGATGTCACTACATTATTTAATCTTCTCTACAAACTCTGCAATGTAGATACTATTCTCCTAAAAAAAAGTAGAGAACTAAAGTAATTAAGTAATTAATCTGAGGTCAACCGTGTAGTTAAGTGGCAGGCTGCATTAAGACCCAGAACTGTCTGATTCAATATCTATGCTCTTTCTACTTGGTCATGAAGCTTCCATACTGTAAGCTAGAGGGGGAGGCTGCTGCTTGGTAAAGAGATCAGTGCTCAGGGGCTCACCCTAGACCCGTCAGAATTCTAGTTAATTGTGGGAACATCAGTTTCAGCCTTCATTCATTGCTCAGAAGGGGTCTGCTAAAAGCACAGCCAACTTGACTAATAGGGTGGGAAATTGTGTGAAGCTTAAAGGGCAGGTTGTATAATAATAACAGTAATGATAATGATCCTAGAAACTGCTGCATTTATAAAGTACTATGATGGGTCATGTGCTACATGCACATGTCTCATTTAATTACCATAACTCGCTATGAATTAGGAATTACTCATTTCAAGAGAAGTTGAGTAGCTCGTTCACAAAGCCTGTATGGTTTCCATTAAGGATCTGAGTGGACAGATAAACTGAGCTGTGGAGCATAGGGATTGACCAACTCTGAGGCCACATTTGGTTCTGATATTAGCTAATGGGGTAAGTTTAGACAAATCATGTATCCCTCTAAATCTCATTTCTTTATTGTAAACAGAGGGAATTTCACCAAATGGTATTTTGTGAGTATCTGAGCTCTAACATTTTAAGGTTCTGTGAAATTTACAATAAACTTCACTAATGTTATTTGGGGATATTTGTACTTTTAAGAATTAGTTTTCAGGAACATGTTGAGAGTTTTAAGTTTCAGAGTTCACAACATTCATTTCAATATTAAAGGTGAGGGACCCATGTCTAAATGTGGGTTTGTTCTTCGCAGATGTTTTGTCTGGCTGGCAACTGAGGATTTAGAACATTCTGCCTTGAAATCAAATTGCATAATATTATGCTTCTGTGATTTTCACCTGGCAGTTGTCACATCAGATCTGGCCTCCATTCTGGAAACATGCACAGAATTCCAGAGTGAGTGCTTCACACATGAAGGGACTTCACTATTTGAAATGTTAAAAACATCCTCAGTCTATTGCTTTGAAAATCTCCCCTAGCAGGAGGGGCTGGAAGGAAATGTGTGTCTTTTGAGTGCCCCTTCACTTCACTATGGGATTTCTGTGGCAGCCCAAGCTCAGGCATTTGCCTAAAGAAGTGATCTGGTGTTCGTGTAGCCTGATGGGGTGGGAGCTGTCTGCCTGGCATGTGATTCCTGTTTACTCAGTACTGTGCATGCCAGGCAGACTTAGGATATCCTAATTCAGGAAGATAACATTCTGTACGTATCATAAGCTTTGGTGTAGTTGTCTGAGAGGTCCTTTAAGTTTATTGTTTTAGGCATCCTTACTGAGTAATTCACTGTGTGTACTATATGGCACTCTGCAGGAGGCAGGGGGTAAAGTAACAGAAGGAGAAGAAATGGTCTTCTGGGCTTTTTTCCCATTGGTTGGGATGCATTCCATCTAGACAAGGAGGCAACCAACCACACATCAAGTAGTCAGTGAAGAGGTTCGGCTTTTAAACTACTGTGAGAGAATGTGACACAGATGTTCAGAAGAAAGAACAATGAAAGAAAAAGATCAGCACAGAGGCTAAAAAAGCGTTCTTGGAGTATTTGGTAAGGTAGGTTTTCCAGCTGGGTGCCTGAGGAGAGGAGAGAAGGCTATAAAGAAGGAAACTTTGCCCTGATTCAATTATGTAGGTCTTTTTGTCACTCATGAATGGATGTGTTGACTTCAGTTTCTCAGTGATGGGCAGCCTAGCAGGTTATTGGACCAGTCCTTTGGTAGTATGAGGAAAACCTATTTCTTAAAGCACACACTTGGGAGGTTTGGGAAATGCGCTAGGGAACTGGCATCTCTTTGACAGGATTTTAAGTCTTAGAGCCCGTGGTGGCTGTCTCTCCTCTTATGCCCTTGTTTTTCATCCTGTCTTATTTTCCTTAGTTCTCTTTCCTGGACTCTTTCTGTGCATGCTGGGGTTCTAAAGTGCCAGTTCCAAGATGGAAGTAATGATAAAATGGGGCTGGGCCAAGGCCAAGAACCCGGGGGAGTATGGAACAAAACGCTAATGATGGAGCCATAAGTCTTGCCGATGACAGGCCACAGCCATGGCAGCAGGCTTCAGTCATCGATGGGAAGCTGGCTAGGTGTTACCTCAGTTTTAAATGGACTCCTGTCAAGTAGGGGTAACTATCCCCATTTCACAGGTAAAAACCCAAGGCTTAGAGAGATGACATAGCTTGATCAAAGTCACATGGAGCAGCAGGGGTGGGGTTTGTTTCTAGGTTGGTCTGCCTCCAAAGTCTAAGCCCTAGGCTGTAAAGCGAGAGACTGGAATCAGAGCTGGAGTGACTGAGAACCTGCAACTAAAGACAAACCCTTACACCCTACAAAGATGCAGAGTAATTAGGTGTGGGCTCCATGAGCCTGCACAAATGGAGTCAGAGGCCCATCCTCTGTGGCGTGGACTGCTTTGGGGGGAACATAGCAGGAGGGAAGGTGTATGGGCTCTGGAATCAGTAAATGCCTCCTTCATGCCCTGGCTTCGTGATCTTGGGAAAATTGCTTCCACCCTGTGAGCCTTATTTTTTGCATTTTTGCAGGGATGTAGTGACAATCGAGACACAGAGGACAGTTAGCAAGCAGAAGGCCAGCCCACTGTAGGTGTGAAACCTCAGAGGCCCTTTTACATTTGGGTTTCACCAAGTACCTTTTTGCCCCCCCCTCAGCAGAGTCTGCTGCTCGTCTCCTTCACTCCAACAAAGGCACATTTTAATCATTTTGATATATGCTATTTAAAATTCACACATGAGACTTAGAATATGGGCTGAGACGAGTTCAGCGTTCCTTGAGAGCATTGCAAGAACACCCTGTCACCTTTTCTATTAGACCGATTAACACATTCCTGACATATGCTATAATGCCATTATTCAAGATGAATTCTCAGGTGATAATTTCCACTTTATAGGAATATCATTTCAATTCAGCATTCAATAGCATTAATGCTTATTAACCTACTAAAGAAAAGAACTTGACTGTTCCTAGAGAATCATTTCTGGAAGCTCCTGGCCTTTATTCCTGCCGGAGTTTAGTTGTCAGAAATAGCGTTCCATTTGCATTTAGTAGACTGTGAAGATCTCTCAGAAGAAATTAAACACAGATCCCCAATTTATATTAATGTAGCAAAATTGAGGTCTTAGTTGGCAAACACTAGGTCTTGTTTACACGTAAGCCTACTTTTATCATGTTTGCATGTCTGGATAGGGGAGCACTGCTACCGTTTTCAAAAAGGTAACTACATGCTTTTTATGGGCCTCCTTTATGGAGAATGTACCAGTCCCCCTTGGTTTCATTACCATTCCATCTCCTGTTAAAGGGGGCTGACAGCTGCTGGGATGCAGACCTCCTGTTTTCCCTGGGGAGGAAAGTGAATTCTGATGGCAGGTTGTGAAATTCAGGAAGTCTGGGGAGCTCTCAAGCTTTACAGAAATAACTTCGCTGCGTGGGGCTCTGGGGAAAGCTTCCGAGGACCACAGCAGCTGCTTTGGAAGTGTGGCTCCCAGGACTGAGGGCCTGGCGGGGCATTCTTACTTGGCACCCCTGGAGGACCCTCCCACTTCTCTGGAAACCCTGCTCCTCAGATCAGTAAGCATCAGTACCGTCACTGCTTCAGTGGGGCTGTCTCACTCCCTGCATTTTCTCTCTGTCTTGTTTTGTGTTTTCCTGAGAATACTCTATAGAACAGGCTGGGGAAAAAAGCTCCAGGGGAAATCAACAAGGTTGGGGGTTTACTGCCCTGTTTAGGTGTGTGGTTCTTTCACAGTGACTCTAAAAAGCTTCCCCTTTTCAATTTCTCAGCACTCCATCTGGGGGGCTGTGTCGTGTTCTTCCCCATTCCACTTCCTACTTTGTGTGGATGAAACCCAGAGATCATTCTGCACCAGATCTTTGTCACTGAATTTCTCACCCATGGTCTGAAGCTGCCTTACTTATACCACTTCAAATCTGGGTTTGGGTATCTTCTTCTTTACATGGTGCTATCCCATTTATGGGAGAATTAAAATTAATACTTGAGCATGCATTCTTAGTTCGTCCAAGATTGTCCCTTCCGTGGAAGGGAGTATTTAAATATAATACAGATTACTAGGACCCATACGCCAAGAGCTCATATTTACTGAATGTTATGTTAAGCACCTGATAGACTTTATCTGTTTCATTCTTATGACTGCTTTCTGAGGTAGAGGCCATTATGCTCCCCACGTTGTGAGAAGACTGAGGTTTAGAGAGCCTGAGCAAGATTGTGTAGCAAAGAAGTGGCAGAACTGAACACTGAACCCCTCAGGTTGAATACAGGGCTACTTTTGCAACAAAGATGTCACAACATCTTTAAATAAATACAGTAATAAAGTACCACTTTACCTTTTGTGGATTGAAACAGGTTGCCCCTGTGATCTTCCTCACCAGACTCTCAGCATTGTAAAAGCAACACTGAAAGCAAACAAATGCTTTTGGTCTGCAGTTTAAAGTCCTATATGTAAAAGCACTTTAGAAAAATTGCCAATTTTGACTATTTTTTTCTCTATCTCATTTTTTTTTTGCCATTAGTTTTATTATTTCCTCTTATTTTAGAGAGTTTGCTCTATTGCTCCTTTGAGTTGAATACTCGGATGAAATTTTTGGTTCTTTTTGTCTTGTGACAAATATAATCAAAACTGTGTTTTCTTATAACTACTCTTTTAGTGATGTCCTTCACATGTTGACATAAGATGCTTTTATTGCCCTTCAGCTTGAAGTATTTGAGTGTGCATAAATAAAACCAAAAGCTGCTGCTTTGAAAAGACGAACAGAAACTAACCCATGGCAAGACTAATTAAAAGATGAGAATACTTGAGGTCTGGAATGAAATAAAAATAGAGAAAATAAAACACAAAAAATACAGTAAATCATTGCATGCTAGAAAATTTGAATGAAATGAAATGAATAAATTTCTGGAAATGAATAAAATGTTAAAATTGGCTTAAAAAGAATTGTTTAGCTCTACGACCTAAAGCCTCCAGGTTCAGCCCATCTCACAGATGAAAATCAAACTTAGAAGAAATAGGTAGCTTTTATCTTATGTGTTTTTAGAAAACAGAAGAAGGGAAAATTGTCTAACTCACTTCATGAGACTAGTATCGCTGAGACCCAAGACAGATACGTACAGCACACAAAACTTGCCAATTTCACTGATTATTACTGTTGTAGAAATGGCAGATAAAATATTAGCCAAATCCAACATTGTATATTAAAAAGTCATGGTTTAATTCTAGAACCATAAAGATGATTTGACATGAACAATTTATAAATGCAATTCAATATATTAATGAATGGTGAAAAATTTATGACACCTAAAAATCTTTTAGAGAACCAGACTTAATTCAATGCCAAAAATTATATGCCAAAAGATTATGGCAAACATCATACTTAATGGATATGCTTTAAGACACAACATAAGGATGACCACTATCTCTCCTGCTGTTCAGTGCAGCACAAAGGTACCCTGACTATGTGAAAAGAAAAGCTATAAAAGGAGGCAGGACTGGAGAGGAAGAGCCAGAACTGTTACTTGAAAGTGACATGATCATTTATATCAAAAATGAAAAAGAATACACACATAAACTATGAAAACTAAATTTAAATATTACATTATGTAATATGTCATTACATATGAGCAAATTTACTGGGTATAGGGATAACTTAGTATTTTTTATATTGGCAAAATCAAATAAAACATAGAAAATGTATTATCGAAAGCTATGAATATAAATCACAGACATAGAAATTACTCTAAAAAAGGATGCATAGAGTCACTATGGATAAAGTATAAAATCCTATTAAAAATATAAAAGAAACCTGGATAAATGGAGTGATAGTACTATGTTGTTAGATGGGATATTGTTTTAAAAGGTCCCTAACCTCTAATCTATTGATGTATATTCAATCAAAATACCAGGAAACTTGACAAGTTGGCTCTAAACAGTATCTGGAGAACTAAAGTTCAAGAATTAGATAATTTTTAAAACAAAGAGGGGAGCTTTCTTACCCAATATTAAACATATAACATCATTATATTTAAACATTTAAAACATATTAACCAGGTTGCACTTGTATGTTATAAATAGCTTCACAGGCCAGTGGAGAAAAGATTGATTATTTTATAGATGACAGTGGGAGAATTGACTCATTATATGGGGAGGAGGGGAGTTGATCCCTGCCTACACATCATATGTAAAATATCTGTAACCAAAATAAGTTTTGAATGAGAAGAGTACAAATAGAAAATAGAAGGCTATGTTTGAGAATATCTGTAATTTTTAGATAGGGAAGAATTTTTAAATACAGATTATATTTGGTGAAGGAGAGTATAGGTAAAACTATTAGAAATTACAAATTGAGAAAAGGTATTTGCAAAGCATAAAACAAAACATATAACATCTAAACCATAGAATTACAAATCAATGAGATATGGCAGGAAACCTAATAGAAAAATGGACAATATTATTTAGAAGATGAGATATCTATGTGTAGTGAGCTGACAGATATAATTAACCTAATAATCATATCAGGATATAAACAATATCACAATATCATTTATTTAGAGAAATGCAAACTTAAATAATGAAATACCACTTTATAGCTACCAGATGACAAATATTAGCACGTCAAATAATGCCATGCCTTGGCAGAGATATGGGGAATTGAAGAATGGTACAGAAATACATCAATGAAATTAAGTATGCAAAACTTCATGCCTCAGTATGTATATATACCAAAAAAAAGCCTGTTTAACAGATTCAGAAGGATACACGCGTGATGTTTATTTGTCAAATTGCTAGCAGCAGGATGTAAAGCAATTAGGTGCCTATTGCTAGGAGAACAGATAAAGTGATCTATGTATACCATGGAATACTAAGCAGCGCTTGGAAGTAAGTTAGGTTTGCATGAAAACAGGACTACTTCACTTAAGAACAATGTTACAAGGACAGAGAAACAATTTATTTTTAACCTAATACTGTCTATGTATATCACATGAACAACAGTACTATATATATTTCAAGAATACATACACCTCTAAGTGGATGTGTGGAAGCAGGGTGAATGGACATTTATTCAATACTAAAGTCAGTGCCTATGGTGAGGAAGAGAATGGGAAAGTTGGTAGAGGACAGGCAAAAAAAAAAAAAAAAGCTTGCATGCATTCATGATAAGTCTGTCATGAGTTGAAAAATAGGATTAATTCAATTTTGTGCACCTGAAGTCAAAATAAAAAGAGGGGAGGGAAAACTAGGTATTCTATAAAAGAAATGAATGACTTTTACATATTGGGGCATTACTGGTCTTTCTGTTTGAAAATAATAATCACTATGTCTTTTATCATTTGACTTAAAGAACATTATTCTTTATGAATTGGTCAATGTTTACTTAATGACTATCTTCCCCATTTTAAGGCAATCAGATAATGTCCATTTTCTCATATCCCCAGAACCTAAACATTATGACTGGCCCATGATACATGTTCAGTAAAGATTTTTTAAAATAAATCAATGAAATTGAGTTGCTTGTCAAAAACATGAAGTACAGGCTCCCTAACCATTTTTTGAGCACTTAATATGTGATAGTAAGTAGTGCATATTCTTAATCCTCAGAGCACTCGGACATAGGCTTTCTTGCTTGTGCTTTGTAGATGACAAAACTTGGATTCAGAGAGTTTAGATAACTTCTCGGTTTATAAGGGATGGCACTAGGGTTTTCACTCAGGTTGTTTGATTCCAGAGGTCTTTTAGTTACAGGACATGGCCAGATCCTGATAGAAAGTACCAATGCTCTTTTTCTCATTCATTTTGGTCTCTGAATTTCGCCTTGAGTGTATTTCTAGAATATAAAAGGGAAACATGGGAAAAGTACACAAGTAACAAACTTAAGCTGCCTGAGAGGAATATTCTCCCTTTGGCTTATTCTTCCACGTTCATCATTATACACGCAACCCAGAATGATTCACCAGAAGGAAAGCCAGGCCTTAATGTTGATCTGGATAGATATGTTATAGTTCTTTATTATATCTCTTTCAATTACAGGATAGCTGTAAGATTGTATTTGTTTTCCTTAGAACTTACTAGCATTCATCCAACAATGAGACATATGAAGAGGTGGATCCAGATTAATTATGTGAATACATAATAAATTTTACTCCCCAAAATGCCTTTTTAATAAAGATAACATATCGGTGGTGCTGGCATAGTTTTAATTGAAGTCATTTTTCTCCTTGAGTGGAGGATAAATGGTCTCTAATGAACTTTGTCACCGTGGCCAGACCAAGTTCATTAACAGCATGACGCACTATTAACTTACTGTCTAGAATTGTGGTTTTGGTGATGGATTACAGAGAGCCCTCTACCATGCTCTCTTCCACAGTCCTATCTGACCAATTCTCAGATCTGCTGGCCTAAAGCAACAGCTTCAGCAATGCTCACAACAGTTGATCCTGACTTCTTTCTAGAGAACGTCATGTCTTTGTTGGGTTATGGCATCAACATCCACTGCCTCGCAACTCTTACCTTGTATCCATCTTGAAGTCGGAAGAACAGATGCCATTTTCCCCTCAGAGATTTAGTTTACTCTTTTCTGGCCTGCATAGTTAAATTATGCTGAGTCTGGGCCAAAATGATGCCAGAGGTTAAACCAAGCTTTGTAATTTGGAGGAAACAAATTAACATGCCTGATTATAATTACAACCTGTGTCACAGATAGTGAGCCATTGCCAGATCCTTGCCTGTCTGTTTCCAGAGCCTTTAATAGAGTCTACGGCCCAGCACAGGTGGTAATGTGCCTGGGGCTCTGCCCTACAGCTGTTTGATTTCCCTGTGATCTTAAAACTGTCTCCCTAGGACTATCAAATAGGGAGACAGATGCCTTTAGGACACAAATGTTCTCAGACTTACTTCTCTAGATACAGTCACCTTTTGTGATACAAACCACCTTTTCTTGTGTTCATATCAGAAACTCTTTTGAAAGTAATGATATCTTTGAATTCAGTGAAATGCATGCAGCTGAATGCCAGAAATGGAGAGCCCGTCTTCTGCCTGGAATGAAGTGTCCTCCTTATGTGGTTTCTGGAGAACCCCCATAAAACAACTCTCTCCCCTCTCAAGTGGTGCCAGAAATTCTATTAAAGTTGTTCAATATCTAATACTTCTCCTTTTGTTGAAAGGTAAATATAGACACTAAGGCTTATTGGTTATGCAGACACACATGGGTTTCCAACCCTTTCATTCTTGGTCCTTCGCCTTATTCCCTCCCTCACCATCTCTGTGTGCAACTCTCAAATGCCTGCCAGAAGAAACTATGTATCTTGCCTGCAAGTTTTCTCAGGTCTGCTTAGTAAGAAAGGAATTCCATTAAGAGATGAGGTTGTGCTCCACCAGGGAACACTCCTAACTAGAGACTGTATATAAAAAAAAAATCCTGCTTTCTCTGATGTCCTTCTATGTTGGCTTCTAGGGCTTTCCTGCTGGGATTCCCAATCAGTGGCCTGAAGAGGTAGCTGGTTTTAATGTCATCCCTTCACTGGCTGGAGGTCTTAATTTCTGGTCTTAATTCACTTCTTCCTATAGGTGTTTCTTTCCCCTCCCAAAGAAACGACTGGCGCTAGAACCGTTATTTCAGGGTTTGCCTAAGGAGACCTCCAAATATGAATGGCAGTGAGAGAGCACATGAGAATCTTGGATCTTGAACAAGAGAGGGGAACTGCCATTAGAAAAAAGAAAATGACAAAACCCAAGAACATATCTATTAGGGGTGAAGATCTGTGAAGGGCATTTTTCCATCTTTTACTCCACTTAATGAGAGTTCTGTGTCGTAGATTCTTATCCCCTTTTATAGGTGGGTAAATGAATGCTTGATAAAATGAACGTGCTCAATGCACAACAAAATTGATTTGAGGGAAAGGTACAGAGATTTTTTTATATATCTCCTACCCCCACATGTACACAGCTATCCCCATTATCAACATCCCCTACTGGAGTGGTACCTTTATTACAGTTGATGAACTTAGATTAACACACGGTAATTACTCAAACTCCGTAGTTTACCTAATGGTTCACCCTTGGTGTTGTATATTCTGTGGGGACCTTGTCTTTTATGAACTTTCTGTTCTGAAATAATTATAGGAAGTTGCAAGGAAATGTACAGGGAAATACTCTGTATCCTTCACCCAGTATCTCCTAATGTTAACATTTTATACAACTATAGTACAGTATAGAAAATAACCCAAGAAGTTGAGATAGGTATAACCACTAGAACTTATTCAGATGCTGTCAGTGATTCATGCACTCACGTGTGTAGTGTTATACAACTTTATCACATGTTTAGTCTTGTGCAATCACTCCTTCAGTCAAGACATTCAACTGTACTATCCATCATCACAAGATTCTCACGTGACCTCTTCATAGTCCTTTCTGTCCACTCTATTTCTATCTCTAACCCCTGCCAACCACGAGTCCATTTTCCATCTCTGTAATTATTTTACTTCATGAATTTTATATAAAATAACGTAGATATCCTTCAGAGATTAGCTTTTTTCACTTAGAATTTTCTTGAGGTTCATCTAGGTTGTTTATAGTAGTTTTTTTTTTTCTTTTTAATACTGAGTTTTATTCCATAGTATGTATGTATGTATGTATGTATGTATGTACCACAGGGACCTTTTTTTTTTATCTCTGTTTCCCACATGGCACCTGGCACATGGTTGTAGCTCAGCATGAGCTATGTAAAAGAATAATGGACTCTGCAGGTAACTTGTTGTGTCAAATATTTTGCATGAGTGGTGAAAGCTGAAGTTGGTTATTTCTACATCATTTAGAAGAGCCAAATCTTATGACCTGCTGATTCAAATTCACCACCATGAATCCCTCTAGATGACCAATCTCTTCATTTGACTGATGAAGAACTGGATTAAATAAGACAAACCAACAAAGCAATTGTATTTGCATTGGTATGCTCTGGCCATATTTGAAATTGGTGGTATGTTTGAATTCAGCCTTTCATGTTTTTTCATGATTTTTACCCTGGCAATGAAGGTCAACTAAAACTTGAAATCCCAGAAAATGAAATTGCGTTGATGATGGAATTTAAGTGTAAAAATCTCATTGTCAGAACTTTTTTTCTCCTAACTTACACTTCCAGTAGTAATAATGTTTTCCATTTCTGTTGTGCTTGAAAACTATAAAAGGCAGTTTTACATCCATCATCTTATTTAATCATGCATTAATACTGTGAGGTATGTGGGGAGTACACAGCAGTGGTGGGGCTGAGAATTATTGTCATTGCACTTGTCAAATAAGACCACAAAACTACAGAAGGGTCGGGATTTGCCTAAGACTGAAAAACTACTTAATGAATGAACCTGGCTAGAACTCCGATCATCATTCCACATCCATCCTATCAGACTGTCACGTCTCATGGATAAGCATGGATAACCCTTTTCAGAAAACAAGAAATTTTTCTTCCTTACTTGCAGACCATTTTCATCATTTGTCTCTCAAAATCTCAATGTCAAAGTATCCCATGTATGTATTCCTACAATATTCACTTGCCGAAAGTCATGTTTGTAAAAAAACAGAAGCTCTATCTTGATTGTTTTTCCCCAAACAAATCTTTGAGATACTTAGAATAAGCTACTGTATGTTATTACAGATGATTGCAGTAATTTATTTTACCTGGGAGCAAGATCCTAGCTATTTAGTAAATCTTATAAAAATCTCCAGATGGCTTAATTATACCATTTTAAAAACCAAGCATATAAAAATAAAATGGATAAATAAGCACAATTTGGAAACACACAGTGATGAAAAATAAAAGGAAAGCTTGAGTCTTTAAAAATGAAGTCTTTTCATTCATGATAAAAATTCAACAACCTATGAATAGAGGGAAACTTTCTCAACTTGATAAAGAACATATATAGAAAACCTACAGTTAACCTCATACTTAATGGTTAGAAACTGGATGCTTTCTCCCAAGATCAAGAACAAAGCAAGAATTTTTTCTCATCACTTCTCATCAATATCCTACTGAAGGTCCTAGTTACTGCAATCAGACAAGAAAAGTAAAAGACAAAAATAATAAAAAAAATTAAAAGTATACAGTTTGGGAAAGAAGAAATAAAACTGTCATTGTTTGCAGATAATAGGATTGTCTATGAAGAAAATTTCAAAGAAATTGACAAAAGGTCTCCTGTAACAAGTGATTATAGCAAGGTCACAAGATACAAAATTAATATACAAAGCAATTGCTTTCTTATATGTAAGGAATAAACAAAGAGAATTTGAAATTAAAGAAAAAAGTACTATTTTAAGTTGTACCCCCCCAAATATTTAGGTATAAATCAAACAAAATATGTCAAGTATCTATATGTAGAAAACCACAAAACTGATGAAATTAAAAAAAAATAGACATTCCATGTTCGTGGGTAAGAAGACTCAATATTGTTAGATGTCAGTTCCTCCAAACCTGATCTACAGATTTAACACAATCCAAGTTAAAAATCCCAGAAAGCTACTTTGTAGATATTGATCAACTGATTGTAAAGTTTATCTGGAAAGGCAAAGTTCTTCCTAAAGATTCATACTACCTGGCTTTAAGACTGATTGTAAAGTTAATCAAGACACTGTGGTATTGGTGAAATAATAGATACACAGATTAATAGAACAGAAATTGAGATCCCAGAAATAGGCCTAAACAAATATAGTCAACTGATCTTTGACAAAGGAGAAAAGAATATTCAATGGAGAAATAGTAGTCTTTACAGCAAATAGTGTTGGACTAATTGGACATTAATATGCAAACAAATCTGGACACAGATTTTATATCTTTCACAAAAATTAACTCCAAATGGATTGGAGACCTAGATGCACAAAACAGCTTCTAGAAGAAAACAGGAGAAAACCTAGGTGATCTTAGGTTTTAGCTATGACAATCAAACCGCATTCATGAAAAAAAAAGTTTGTCTTTATTAAAAAAATGAGAACTTTGGCTCTATGAGTTGGAAATCAGTATTTTGTATTTTTAATCCAACTGAATTTCTGAGCATGCATAAACAGAAAGAGGAAACTTTTCAAGATTTTGAGACTTATCAATAGAAGTTACATCTTGTGCCCATTTTATTGTACTAAGTAGTGATTTATAAAGTTCATAAGAGTGTGAGGGTTTTCTTTTTAATATTTCAATATTACATGGCACTGTTTTCTCTCTGGGGCAAAGGAAGTCAACTTGTATTTATTGAGCACCTATTCTGTGTCAGGCACTATACTAGACACTTACATACGTAACTGTAAGAGAAACTCTCTCCCACTCTTAGCTGTGGAGTTCATACATCTTCATGCTACTCACTGATTCCATCCCTCATTCCATACAGAAGTAATAGAAGAGTGTTCTGTGGGACACACAAATCAAGAATTTGACCAAAAAATTGAGAAAACTTTTAATTTCAAAGGTCTTTCTGACTGATGTTGTATAGAATGAGGTGGTGGATATAGACCTAAGTGTACTATCATGGGTCCTTTTTTTTCCTCACTAATGTTCCAGGAGGCTTTAGTGGGCTCACAGAAAGTAGAAATACAGCAAGAGAATGGACAACTTAGGATCAGATTGAGAAGAGCCTCTTTTTCCCAAAGGGGAAAGTTACTCTGAGAATGAGGAGCCAGGGGTTGAGTTAGAGATATGATTTTAGTTCTTTATTATATTTTATTGTTTTGTGAGAAAAAGAGAGAGGAGAGAGAGAGAGAGAGAGAGAGAGAGAGAGAGAGAGAGAATTTTAAGCAAGCTCCATGCTCAGCATACAGCCTGGTGCAGGGCTTGATTCCACAATCTGAAATCATAATCTGAGATGAAATCACGAGTCAGATGCCTAACCAGGCACCAGGCATGCCTACTTTACTTCTATTAAGAGCTCTGCCAGGTATGTAGTATTTTAACCATTTTATAATGAAGGGAGTCTGACAGGAAGAGTAATTTTTTTCAAGGTCACACAACTAGTAGCAATAGCAGAGGCAGAGTTATATGCTTGTTTAACTCTAAGATTAATATCCTTCTCTTTTAGGGGTGGTGTAGTATAATGGTTAAGTGGGTAAATTCTAGTGTTAAGTTACTTCGGCTCATTTTCTGGGATTTCCATTAGCTATTCAATCCTGGACAATTTATTCAACATAACCATGCCTCAATATCCCCATCTGAAAAATAGTGAAAATCCTATGCTTCTATCAGATTGCTGTGAGAATCGAGATAATTAATGACAAGCTTTTAATGTATTACATAGTACATAATAAAGGATCAATACAGATCAGCTAGAATTATTCCAACATCACCTTGCTACTGTCATAAACAAGGTGCTGTTGGATTCAGAGACATCAAAAAAAAAAAAAAAAATTCTGACCAGCAACTTGAATCTTAGAAGGGCCATAAATAAATGTTTGATGCTATTTTAGGAGGCTTATGTGGAAGGAGTTCACCATGATTTGTTAGTCTAAACCAGCCCATCTAAACCGCTCCTCTAATCCATGTTCCTTCCAATATACTTGTGGTTGAAATGTAATTTATTCATATCTGTCTCCTCTGATGAGGCATTCAGTACTTTAAATCTATATAGGAATTGGGGCCATAATATATACAAGCTACTACATTAGTTATACAAGGAGTTTACAATCTTGTCAGGAGTGTTTTTTAAAAGTATTTTAACATAAAATGTGACAAGTGCAGTAAGAGAAGTGTAGGTTAAATACTGTAGGCGTTTGGAGGTAGGAAAGATTGCTTCTGGCAGGAAGATGTGGAAAAGCTTTAGAGAAAAGGTAGCATTTGATTGGCGCCTTGACCCAAGAGTAGATTCATACATACAGAGATAATAGAGAAGGGGAATAAAAGCAGGGAAAATATAAAGGAAAGGCGATGGAGTTCAGTAAGTGAGAAGTTTATGTGAAAGAGATTAGAAAGAAATAAACAAAGTTTGGTCAAAATCGAGTTGTGGGAATCAAAAGCAGCCTAGGGAATTTGAATCTTACCACAGGCTAAAGGGTACAATTGAATGTGTTTAAGAATAATAGGCTCTGACCTGCCCTTTGGGAAATAACTCTGGTGTCCAATTACAGGCTGGGCTGCAAGAGAGAGAGGAGAGGTGAGGAGGTGAATGAGGTATTGTGGAAATCCACAAGGAGGTCTGAAATAAGGTGCTGGTGAAGAGGACATATCTGCAGTAAATTGTGGGAGTAGACCTGGCAGGGCTGAACCTTATTTGGATGATTTTCCAGGGATTGAGAGGAATCTGATAAATTTCAAATCTGTGTGGCTAAAAGAATGCTGGGAAGCCTGGATAGAAACAAACAGTAGAAGTGGAATGGACAGAAATACTGAAGTTACTGGGGGACATAATGAGAATGAAGTTCACCTCTAGCACCTCCAAGTGGAAGGTCCAGTAAGATTTTGGAAACTGGAGATGGGGAACAGTTGATCAGAAATAGAAAGTAAACAGCATATGCAAGGGTCATTATGATCCTTGGATTTCTTCTACCATCCTTGTGACTGACTAGTATCCCCAGGTTCCCTCCATGAGGTTGTTAGTGGTTTTTCCATAAACCGTCTCTGCCCGCATGACCTTCATTTTACTTATGCTAGATCCTTTACATTCACCAACCCATATAATATTAAAATCAGATGGCGTGAGACTTCAGAAATGTTCTTGTTCTATAATTTCACTGTAAAGCTGACAAGACTAAAGATCAATGTAATTAAGTAGTTTCTGAAGGTTATTGGGCATTAATGATGGATCTGCTCACTTCTCTGCCAGTGGAGTTCCGCTGTTTCATGAGATAGCTCTCTCTAAATCTACCCTGCATCCTAAGAAACTTCTGCCCACCCCTGAGTCACCAGAAACTCCTGACCTCAGGAAAAGAAAAAGCAATGCTCAGAAGATAGCCCACTGAAAGAGAAAGATGGTTCTTGAAAAGGAGGCCCCAGCTGGCTTGCTCAACTTGCTAGGCTAGTTGTGGATATTTGTTCCACGTTAAGATGAATAAAGCCCTGGAAGCTTCAAGGTAGCAAGAGGCTAAGGGAGTGCACTTCCTCTTTCTGATTCTGTATTTTTAAAAGTCCCCACAGAAAAAAAAAAAAAAAAAGTCCCCAACAGGAGTGCCTGGGTGGCTCAGTCCTTAAGCACCTGCCTTTGGCTCAGGTATTGATAGCAGGGTCCTAGGATCCAGCCCCACAGCCTGCTTCTCTTTCTCCCACTCCCCCTGCTTGTGTTCTCTCACTATTTTCAAATAAATGAATAAAATCTTTAAAAACAAAACCAAACCAAACAGAAAAGTCCCCAACAAACAGTAATCTCACAATTAGGACATAGCTCCCTCTGTTTGCATTTCTGGAAAACATAATTCATTGAAATCAAAGAGCTGTTTTGTGTGGGAAGTAATTTGCTGTAAATCCCTGGATTGGGGTTGAAAAATTAGGAAGAAATAAGATACTTATTGTCATATTGGAGTCACGGATTCCAACCACAACAAATACTCAAACAATGAATTAATTATATCTAATTTAAAACCCAAAGTCCAAAATTACTTTAGGTTGGTAAAATGAACAAACCATACACTCTATGAGGTATGCAGGTAGAATATCCTTTTTGTGCTTCATTAACAATGATGTTAGCGAAATTATAAAATTCTAGCAGTAACAATTGTTTGTGATGCTGAAGACTGTGAATCAGGTCATGAGCAATAATTGAAGTATTGAATTTTTATAATTATAATACTTTTTTATTTATCATGCAGTGATCTTTAACAATGATTATAAACTGACAAATAATTTTTGCCAAAATATAAATGTTCAAATGTGACCATGAGGACTCGATGAATGGTGTATGAAAGAGAGACAGAGTATATATCTGGATGTAAAGTTTTTCCAGCTCTCTGACTTGACCACATAGCCTGGGTGAAGAAGGAATTTGACACAGAAGACTGGGCAGAGCTGTGTCATGAGCAATGAGAACCTGGCGGGGAGAATATTGTGGGTTGCCAAATGATACCTGTACTAATTTACAGAAATCTGTGAAATGGAGCTCCTCAGAGTTATTCCACTGCAGCTACGTCTAAAGCTGTCTTTTGCCTTTCCTTCTGCCTGGTGTGAAAACTGAGCTCATCATGAGGAAGGGGTGTGTGTGTGTATATATGTATGACTCTCCTTCTACTAAAGATGGCCTTACATCCGGAACCCATCATAAGTTGAAAATATCTTAAGTCAACAATGCATTTAATACACCCAACGTAGCTAACATCATAGCTTTGCCTGGCCTACCTTAAACATGCTCAGAACACTTATATTAGCCTACAGTTAGTTATTTAGGTAAGATCTTCCAGCACAAAGCGTATTTTATAATAAAGTGTCGAATATCTCATGTAATGTATTGAATACTGTACTGAAAGTGAAAAGAAAACGGTTGTATGGGTACAGGATGATTGTGAGTGTACCGATTGTTTATCCTCCTAATCATCAGGCTGACTGAGAGCTGTGGCTTGCTGCCACAGCCTGGCATTTATGGGAGTATCGTACTGCATTAAGAGTACTGGGAAAAGATAAAAATTCAAAGTAAAGTTTCTACTGAATGTGCGTGGCTTTGCACCATCGTAAAGTTAGAAAAAAAAACACTAAGTTGAACTATTGTAAGTTGGGTACCATCTGTATATGTTTTTGTGTATGTACCTGTTAAGGGAGATTTTAATGATTGAAAACCAGAATCCCAGGTCTGTTGGAGACTTGTTTTAGTAATCTGTTTGTCCCTACTCCTCACCAGACTGTTGGTAGGGAGAAGACAAATAAGTATTTTGTATCCAAATAGTGCTGGCTCTTAGCTCTCCCCAGTTGGAGCACACTGGCAAAGTACCCTCTCTAAGCAGGTATTTTGGCCCATCTCCTGGGCTGGTGAGCACTTGCCTGATCAAGTCTTTGTCCAGTGGGCACTGCTGGCCTTCCTCCAGGCTTTCCACCGCAGAAGAGCACTATTGCGTATAGAGTGCTGCCCAAAGCTGAGCAATCACACACCAAAACAGAGATCCAGTCCCTTTGATCCCCGAGTCCAAAAGCCTCAATATATTTTACAGGGGGCAGGAGAGGGGGAGCTTTTCCTCTCCATTGGGCTCAGACTTGTGCCACCACAGCCTCCATCTCTCTGATTTCACACAGGCTTGGAGAGACCAGGATCTGCCACCTCAAAGGCAATTCACCAGTCATACAAATAGGAGTTTGCAGAGCTCCAGGTACTCCATAAATTTAATCTCAGTTGCCCCCTTTCTGCCTTACTCAACATTTCTCCCTCAGACCTCAGATCAGAAAGACAGTAGCTGTTCACTTTGCCCTTAAGGAATCCAGCATTGGGTTTCACAGCATTGGGCCAAACTATGGGTCTTAGCGGGCTCCCAGGGGTTAAGAGCTACCCTGTGTGCTGCCTTTCCCTTCAATCTAAGCTCTTTTTGTGCTGCAAAGTTCTTGTTTATTATGGAAATAAAGGCAGAGGGACACACCCAGTAGTCAGAGCAGGCCCTGTGTTTTCAGCCTCTGTTTTGAGGTGTGTACATTTCCTGAGGCATCCTGCTGCTTTGTTTCCAAAGGAAACAAAAGCACTAGAATGACAGGCTTGCCTTCCAGAAGATGCAGAATAATTTATGCTTTCAATTAAATTGCTCCCAAACCTGTTGCACTATCAACCTGTTGTAGTGAATGCAAGCTAAATAGGCCATATTTTTATTTTAAAGAAAAACCTTTTCCAGGGCACCCGGGTGGCTCAGTGGGTTAAAGCCTCTGCCTTCTGCTCAGGTCATGATCTCAGGGTCCTGGGATTGAGCCATGCATCTTCGTCGGGGCACCCTGCTCAGCAGGGAGCCTGCTTCCTCCTCTCTCTCTGCCTGCCTCTCTGCCTACTTGTGATCTCTCTCCCTCTCTGTGTCAAATAAGTAAATAAAATCTTTAAAAACAACAACAACAAAACAAAACCTTTTCCAGGCAAAGCTGGAAATCATGCATGACGTGAAGTAGTGGCTAGAATTGCTCTTTTCTTCATAGGAGAGTTAACCTCTAGATCCATTATGTTGGGTTTGCTTATATGGGTTGAAAATTGCATTAAAACAATAAAGCCTTAGTAAAATCCAAATTAGTTCACCAACTGAGTGGCAAGAAAAGCTGAAATCCATAAGTCATATTTTAGTCTATAGCTTTGGTCCCACCTTTTCTCACCAGGCCCTTCAATTTGAATTGCAACAGATAGCACACCTGAGATTTGAGTTTCCCTTTCTCATTTATGAGACTCCAGTTAGAGGGTGCCATTCGTCCATCCAGCATTCACCATGTGTTATTTGTTCCTAAACATGAGGAGCAAAAGGGAATCAAGGAACATCAGCTGGGCAGGCAGAAGCTGGGTATTTTGTCGCTTGTTGTGGGATAAAATTCAAATGAGCTCTTTTGGCTAAGGAGCTTGGGTCTTCCCAGTGTAACTGTGATTGACAACACTGATAACTTGTCAGTCCCTTTTTGGCCCAGGCTAGACAGGAAGAATAACTGTGAATGACCTCTTTACCAGAAATCTCAGAAGGTACTGAGAGGTTTATCAGTCCTAGAGAGGAGTGAAGCTCAAGCGGAAAGATGGCCAAGACAGTTGGGTAGTGAGTGAGAAATAATTTTCACCTCCAGGAATCATAAGAGTAGAGAGTCTCCACCTTGAAGTTCAGTCATCTGAAGCCTTATGAGAGTTAAGCTTCTATCAGGAGACAGTGGAAATACTTCCTCTGTCTTAGGGATGCTGTTTAGTTTTATCAAGCTTTTTGGTTTGTTTCTTTGCTTGTAAATAATGCCTCACATCAAGCATTACCAAGCAAGAAGAATTTACTTTTCCAGGTAATTGTAATTTGCTTTTTAAAACACTGGTTTTAAAAAAGCTGGTTATGCTTTCAGGGAAATTTTTCTAAAAACTATTCTGGCATTTCTGACCTTAGGGGCAGAGTTCACTGATGCCATGGAACAGATTTCTTGGCATTCTGAATCTCAGCTCCCCATCTACAACATCAATCTGCATCTCTTGATACACATAAAATAGTTTCTGTCGTGTATCTGGGAAGGTAGGTATAGAAAGGAAAATGGAAGAAATGACATAGTGTCTGTTACATTATCACTTCCTTGGATTTAGTGTAAACTGGCATCTGGAGCTTGTAGTCTAATTATCAGGACCTCAAAACAGGCACAGTTGTTTTTAAGAAAGAATTTGTGATATTCTAGACCCAATCTAAGCTGGATTAGGATCTTTGCTACAAAGCATGGCCAAGAGTTTGGAAAGGGTTGTTATTTCTATGACTGGAATTAATATAGCTCAATAACAGTCCATGATCTTGGAATTAATAGTGGCTTTACAGGGGAGACTAGGTGGGATGGCAATCTTGTTTGGAGTGGTAGGATACTTGTTTTGAAACTGATTTTATGTTCACACACACATTTTAATTTAGATTGTAGGTTTAGTTGGCAGTGAGTTCTGGGAGAAGTTTGCTGGAAACTGTCAGGGAGGGAGGGAACTGAAGTCCGCCCCCCCCCCCCAAGACATTCTGGAACACCACTTTTCTTGTCATGGTCTTCACGGGAACACAAATGGTTCAGTGGTAGCAGGTAGTCTCTTAAAAGCAACTTCAAAGAAGCAGGCATTGTGGTCTTTCACACATAGAAATAGAGCAGGAGAGAAACAACATGGTAGACACTGGAATAGGATGAGATCTTACTTAGCATTGGAAATTCGGAACTGTACTTGGCAAAACTACAGATGGGAATCTGTTGGTAATGCCTGGTAACATTGGGAGTATATTAGATATTATCTTCTCGTTCTAGATTTCTCAGAACTGGCTTATAATGCAGAACTGCTCTTGTACAGCATAGAGATATATAGAGTATTTTGCCTTACTGTACGTGGGCCCAAACTTAATGAGGAGGTTCAATTTGGAGTTTCATGTTGGCTGTTTCCACAAGCCCAACTTCTTGAATTATTTGTGTTCATTCCATATTTCTTTGAGGTCAAGGAGTTTTTACTGATCTTTGTATACCTATCAGTGTCTATCATAAAGCTATTCATGTAGCAGGTACTCAATAAATGTTATAGAACAATGTACACAGATGACTGTGCTCTCAGATTATTGGTAGTCTTATTCTTCAGAGCAGGACCTGTTTATGTGGGTCTAGACTTCTCTGATTTATGACCGAGAGTCCCAGTGTGATTTCAATGTTTCTAATGCTTCCTGAACTCCCATACTCACCCCACCCAAATCAAACCTATAGACAGGCCTGGCACTTTTACTGCTCTTGAATTTGATGCAGTCTCTCAGAATTTTGATACAGTATTTGTCACCATCTACCTTCCCCGGAGAGAGGAACCATTCTGCTCATGGTAATTTTTCCTACAGACTTGCTCTCAGTTCACCTTTGCTTGCTCTATACCACAGAACCTACTATTTATGATAAATTCAGAGGGAGAAAGTAGTGTGAACAGATGTACAAATGTAGGAAAATTTAGGACCATCTCTAGAGAACAGTGAGTAACTCAATATGTCTGGTGCCAAAAATACAGGAAGGGAGTCAAAGAATAGAAGCTTGGAAAGCTAACTGGGGTTTGGAGTAAGGAATTTGGGGTTGTGATGTAGATAATTAGAAGTCATTTAAAATATTAGAGATAAGGAGTGATCTGAGTGAAAATATTGTTTACATACATTAAATGTAACTAATTAAATTCCATTTAATAAAGTAAACACTTTTGTTGAGATAAGGATTAAGAGAAGGTATTTAAGGAGGCTGATATCTTATGGTAGAAGTAGTTACTATTTCTGGGCCATGAGCAATTTAAAACTGGGAGTGTTCCCTTAGATATAAATATAATGATTAAAAAATACACATAGTTGGAAGTATTCTGTCCAGAGCAACCCAACTAAAATTCTTCAAAACACTTAAAACATTTGAGCATCTTCCTTTCTCTAGAATGATTTTTCCTTTCCCCAGATCCCAGGAGACCATATGGTGTTCCTTAATACAAAAGTTAGAAAATGGCCTCCCCTGGTAGAGTCTATTGCAGTTCTGTTTCCTGATAATGATGCTTCCGTTCATTTGAACCATAACCTGAACGGGGAACTTAAAAAACTCCTACTTTTCTCTATAGTTTTAAACTGTAATTCCCTGAGAATATTGCTAGATCATAATCATCAAACCTCATTGTCTAATCTTAGAAATGATGGCTAATGTACCTTCTCCAGCATTTGACCACATCTATGATTTGTGTTGTTATAGAAAGTTTATTTTTTTATTTTTTTAAAGATTTTATTTGTTTATTTGACAGATCACAAGTAGGCAGAGAGGCAGGCAGAGAGAGAGGGGGAAGCAGGCTCTTCGCTGAGCAGAGAGCCCCATGCGGGGCTCGATCCCAGGACCCTGAGACATTGACCTGAGCCAAAGGCAAAGGCTTAACCCACTGAGCCACCCAGGCACCCCAGAAAGTTTAAATGATCAATGCACTTTAATCGACAGAAGCCAGAATCATCTTTTTTTTTTTTCCCCCACAGGTTTCCTTTTCAGGAAATATTTATTTACAGGATGAACTGGGAATAGAGTCTGATATTAACAGAGGAAAGCCACGTTCTCTTTACTTCTCATATTCACTCCTTTTAGCATTATGCATTGGCATAGAATCCAAGAGAGGAGAATAAAGGAGGACGGGCTTGAGGAAGGGTGGGGGCAGCGCCAGGGGAAAGTTCCATATAAGAAACAAAATAGCCTAGATCTAACATCGCTTACATCAGAAGTATGAGTTCAAATGTATTTTGAAAACATTACAAATATGGAGGAAGATCTTATATAGTTAATTTGGGGCTCAGCTGTCTTCCTAATTAAAACTAGCTAAACAGTTAATTTACACTCATGGCCAGAGGTTCATGCTAGCTGTTTCCACAATTATAGCTGGCCTCTTCAGCATTTTCTGGATGTTCAAGTTTCATTTTTCTTCCTTTGTCAAAATTTATATTCCTGGCTTTTCTTTGGAAAATCAGTGACTGAAATATCAGCAGAATATTTGCTTGCACGGGGGTACTATCCCCATAATATCATTCTTAGTTTTTTGAGACAACTTATTCAAATACAATGTTATCAGGTTAGCATAGCCAGGATTGAAATGGCTCATGAAATACAGGTGGAGAGAGAGCAGCGTAATCAGTAACTGTGGGTCTGTTCTTTTCCACCTGTGACCATAAATCAAATGGTCACCCTGATGAAAGAAAATTAAATGGTTATCAGGGGCAAAGTTGAGGAGGTTGGGGGGAAAGTTGTTTCCTAGAGAATGTTATTATAAGAGTGAAATAAGTCAAAATGAGATGCTCTTAGAACAATGTGGAAGTTCCTCTAAAAAGGACTAAGGGGGCGCCTGGGTGGCTCAGTGGGTTAAAGCCTCTGCTTTTGGCTCAGGTCATGATCTCAGGGTCCTGGAATCGAGGCCCGCATCGGGCTCTCTGCTCAGCGGGGGGCCTGCTTCCCCTTCTCTCTCTGCCTGCCTCTCTGCCTCCTTGTGATCTCTCTCCCGCTGTGAAATAAATAAATAAAATCTTTAAAAAAAATAAAATAAAATAAAATAAAAAGGACTAAGGGTTTGGGTTTCTGCATCATTCTAGTGATGAAGCTCCTGACCAGACATAAAAATAGCCTCCTAGGATTTTCTATTATAACTCTCTAAACAGATATTCAAAGTCACACAGTCTGACTTCAATCTAATTTCGAAGGCAAGCTTAATGAAATGACATAGCATAAACTGATTATAGTATTTTCTTTGTAGTTTTACATTTAAGGAAAAACACTGTCTGATAACCAAAAGATAGGGTGATGATGAACATAAAGAATTTCAACTTTTCTTGATGGTAACCTCAGAAGTTTAGGCTTTTAACAGAGAATGAAACCAATCTCAAAGTTTGTAAGTAATCTAGCTAACTCAAGCTCTAAACTTCAGAGAGGCAATCAATAAGTTATTACTAGTACTTAATTTACAGTGGACACCTAAGCATTTATAAAGTGCTTTTCTAATCTTGGATTTTATCATTGGCCAATGTAGGCAGCATAGTGATGGTAATAATCACTTGTTGAATGCTCACCATATGCCAGGCACTTACATTATTTAATCCTTTCTGCAGCTGTTTGTGGCAGACTTTATTATAATTTTCACCTTATAAATGAGGGGAAAATGCTCAGAAATGTTAAATAACTTGTTCAGGTCTGACATTTAACCAGTGGCAGAACTGGTGTTCACATTCAAGTCTCTCTGACTCCAGATTTCCTTTGCTGTTTTTTTGCCATGTCTTTTATTGAATGAATAGTGCCAGGAATAGATGTTTACAGAAGGATTTCCCGCTATTTCCCACTTTCCTTACTGGTATCCTAAGGTCAAATCAAGTCTCACTTTGTAGGGTAAGTCATGTCAAGGTTTTACCTTTGGCAGTTAATACATTTTGAGGGACATGCACAGATGACCCCTGATTTATCGATGAAGGGTGGAAAAGTGAACAGTTGTGTATTGAGCATATACTATGTGCCAGGTTTGTAGGCACAGTATCTCCTTTGATCCTCATGATAGTCCATTCTGCAGAGAGGAAGCAGGTTCCAAAAAACTAAGTGACTTGCCCAAGTTCACCACAAAGTAGGTCAAGAGTTGGAATTTGAACCCAAGGCTGTCTGACTCTAGTTCCCCTCTTATCTCCCCTCCTGCACACTGCTCTAGGCCTCCTAATGTACAACCTCCTTTGTGGCAAACTCTGTTCTCTTTTTCTCCTGATAGAACTATTAATATAGGTTAGAAGATGGGAAGCTACTCAGATTCTTCTGAGACCTCAAAATCAAGGTATTATGCAAGTTACTAACATAGAGGTCAAATGGATCACACTGAATAAATTATGTATTGTCTCAATGAGTATGTTTAAAATGGAGAAATTGACCTTAGGCAACATTACACGTTTTCCACAGCGGAATTCAGCTACTTTCTTTAGTCAGACATCTTAGCCCAATTTGCAGCTGTGAAAATGAGTTTATGTGTTTTTAAAAGTCCAAGGCAATAATGAGAAACATTTTTAAAAACACCAAGCTGTTCATGGGTTGGGTGTCAACCAATGAAGGATAAAAAGAAATAGGTCCACTGGAAATAAGTTTTTCTTTTTTTTCCTGAGGCTTGATTAAAGGAAAGCTGGGACCTGCCTTTACTTGAATGCTTCAGGCAGTTTAAATTTGCCCTAGCATGGTTCAAGTCCCCTATAGATGAGGGGCCTCGGGTGAGTTAACAGCTCTGGGAATTGGGCCCAGACAGAAATAATAAGTAGGTGCTAATCTACAAGAAACTTGAAGCTCTAAAGTGGGCAGCTGTGTCTGATGTAATTTCTCATCTCTGTGGTGCTATTGTCCTTTGGGTATCCTATGATGTGAGATCTCGTCTCGGGAGAGCTTCTGGGCAGGTGTGGTCCCTATGAGATTAGACCCATGTTTTACCCAGCACCCAAAGAAAGGACTAGCTGGGATTGACCCCCATGACAACATGGATGGCTCTGACATGACATTTTAAATGGAGGCCTTGGGTATAGTCCATTGTTATTGATTTGTAGACATCTATAGGGCTTTTTTTTTTTTTTTCAAATCAGGAGTTAGCACAGGGGCAAACTGAGAGAAAAGCTGAAATAAATTAAATACACTTGCTGAATCTTAAATCCAAACATTATTATTTTTATTTTCTACTGAACTAAGAGATAAAACTTTTTTTAAAAATATTAAACCCCAGTGGACTGGTTTGAACCTGTAACTAATTCATTAAACTGGAACCAGATTAGAATATCAAAATATTTTCTAAATTACACATGAGTCACTGAATATAATTCAGTTAGAGTCCCTGGTGCCAGAGGCTTGTTCACCATCCTGTCAGAAATAAAATTCAAGTTCACAATTTTCCCCTGCCATGTGTCTGTCTGTGTGGGAACATAGATGCTATTAGACGCTTTGGTAGTAGAATGGGGAGAGGGAGTTCCTACTAAATCAGTGCTTCAGCCATTTTCTTTTCACTACAAATTTTCTTTCTCCCTCCCTTCCTTCCCAAACTGACACTGAAAGTCAATGTAAGTCAGATAAGTGTGGTCCTATGCTGTTTGAAGCAGGCCCTGAAGCCCCAAGCCCAGGCGATGGATGATCTCTGATGCCCCTCTAGGGAAAACCAGCACACCATGGAGCATGGTTTGAAAAGCCCTGCACTAAATGATATTGTGCAGGATTTGGATTCTTTGGCTTCAAGCATTCCTTTGGCATAGATGATTCCTACAGTTCTGTCTTGACATCTCTTCCAAATGCTAATCTCACTTCCAGTTGCTAGCTATCCATTGTTCACATAGAATCCTTACTGGCATTCCAAACTTGACATGTCTAATGTTGAACTGATTCTATGTTCCTCATATTGGCTATCTGTGTTAACATGACCACCATTCTTCCAGTTATAGGCATATAACCTGTTCATTCTTTAGTTCATTAATTTATTTCTTCTGGGCAACCAAGAAAGAAAAAAAAAAGTTCTATCTTGTTATGAGATAATTAAGCACTCTTAGTGTCAGGATTGGTCTGTGATGCTATGCTCAGATTTGAAGTGAGCAGTGGGGCCAGTAAGGGGTGTTTGGATAAGGAGGGCCCAGCAGGTATCTCAGAAGAGGATACAGAGCAAAGCTGAGACAGCAGTTAAGAGGTTTTTCAGTCATGGCAAGGCCAGGGTTCAGACCTAGAGCGACCCAGCTGAGTGTTGTTAACGGTGATTGGTTTAACCCCATGGGTGGTAATTGTCACCTGGGTTGTCTTTATGGCCTCATGCAGTCAGGGGACTAGGTTCTTCTTTTGGTCTTACCATTTATTAGCTGTATGTACTTGAGCAAACAACTTTCTGAACTGCAACATGCTCTAAGGTAAAATGGGAATAATAATTCCTTCCCTGCCTTTGAGTTTGTGGTTAGAATTAAAATAATAATGAAATATGCATCACAAGTTTTAAAGTGCTCTGTGCATGATGGTGGTGTTAGGTGGTAAGCTCTCTGAAGTCAGCCGTTCACTTGTTCATTCAAATATTTACCAAATGCATACTATGTCTAGGTGCTATGCTAGGCACTAGACAGTACAGTAGTAACTTCAACTTCTACTTTAAAAAAAATATTTATTTGAGAGAGAGAGAAAGTGAGAGAGAGAGAGAGAGTAGGGGAGGAACAGAGGGAAAGCAGAGTTTGAGCTGAATGTGGAGCTGGACACAAGGCATGATCCCACAACCCTGAAATCATGACCTGAGCCCAAATCAGAAGTCAAATGCTTAGAGTAAGACTGAACTACCTAGGTAACCCTACAACCTCTAATTCTTATGGACAGTTTCTTCCCTACAGAATAGATGGGAAGGCACATTTTAGACAAATTGTTACTCAACTAATAGTTTTGAGTTACATTACACTTATTATGTGCCATTCTTGTTCTAAGCCTTTAACTTTTTTAATCCTCCTACCAACTTTATGAACGAGGCCAATAATGTCATCCCATTTTACAGATGGCGAAACCAAGGTCAAGAGATTAGACAACATTCATAGGGGTCTCACAGATAGTAAATGGTAGAGACAAGAAAAGAACTTATTCAGTCTGGCTCTAAATTCTATGTTGATACTAATAATCACTATTTCAGACTATCCCCTGTACATGATCTGGAACATCTGGTGGGTGAGAGCAGTCACTTCCAAATCCCATTGATAACTACTTTTCTGATCTTTAGTTACTTTATCAGAAAATAGGGGAGAATGCTACTACCTTCTTCATGGGGTTATTTTGAGGATGAGATAATACTTGTAAAGGAATGAACACAGTAGCTGACATCACAAATGAACAATAAATGTTAGTTTTTAGTTATTGATTATAGTAAGTGCAATAGAGAAAAAGTACAGGGTGCTCCAGGAAGTAAAACAGAACGACCTAGTTTTGACTGGCTGAGAGGGACAGGCCAGTACTCGTGGAAGAAACACGGAAGCTGAGACCCAAAGGATGAGATAAGAACAAAAGTGTTGTAAGGACAAGGGTGGAGTGAGCATCCTGTACAAGGACTCTGGGCAAGAAGGCTGTTAGCTCTTTCCGGGAAAAGAGTGGAGGTCAGTGTGGCTGAAAGAGATGGCGCTGGAGAAAGCAAGAGTGGGAAGTTAGGATAGAGAGGTGGGAGGGGGAAATTCTCTGTCTGTTCCTCTCCTGTCATTCCCACTGCCATCAGGCTAATTCCCCATTACCCCAGGCTAAACTATTTCAATGACTTTCTAATTATTCTTCCTGTCTCTATGCTCTCGCATCTTCCATACATTGTGTGTCCACAAGGCAGCTGAAGGTCCTAAAGCATTCCTTTGATCATGGTACTGCCCTACCAAGAAACCTTCAAAGGTTTGCCATTGCCTTATCAGATCAACTGCAAACTCCTTCACCAAGCATGCAGGGGTATCTCCAGTCTAGTTTCTACCTGTTTTGGGGCTTCTCTCTCACAACTAACCACCTTTCACGTGCCCAAACTCTTCCCTACTCTTCCCTGCCTGGAATGCACCTCTCTTGCCCCTTTGTTTCCCATCTTGACCTGTATAAATTTTAGGTCTGTAAAAAATGTTATTTTTCCCATGAAACCATCCTACATCACGCCAGCCAGAAGTTATACTTTCGTCTTTGAGATGCCATAGTTTTCTGGTTGTATTTCCTGGATATAATTTTTCCTCCAAAAATTTCACAGAAATACAAATTCATTTTTTTAAATGTACAACCTGCATGTAGAAAAGTAAAAAAAGTCATCCATAATTCTATTACCCAGTCTAACTATTGTTGGCATTTTGCCATGTTATTTTCTAGTTGCACATGTGGAAATGGAGAACTTAATTCTTATGTAGATTTCATTATAATATCATATCCATAAAAATTCTTTCAAAATGTTATTTAAAGGGCTGCATAATATTCCAGTGTAGGAATATACCATAATATACATAACCATTCCCTGATGGGAACTTCAATTTCTTTCTCCATAAGAAGAAGACCTAATTCCTAGGGTTGTAGTAAAGATTAACTGAGACATATATTAAAGTCCTCTCAACAGTGCCTAGGACATGGTGGATACTCAATAAATGATTGTTGTTCCTTTTATTTTTCCAGAAAATGTCCCCATGATTCATCTGATCTCAGCTGAGGAAAAGAGCGCATACTGGGGAGGGAGGGAATATTCCCGTAGAAGGGGCTTCTCTCTGCCCCTGACAGAAATCATAGTTCTGCCTATGAGAAGCAAAAGGCTTCCAGTTCCTTCACAAGAAAAAACAATCTTAGACTCAGTAAAAATTATCCAGGAAATGCACATTTGTATTTTTAGCAATTTGTTGGGTCAAGAAAGGAGGCTGGGAGTTTTACTAAAAATGTGATTTGAAGATGATAGCAACTAAGTTTGCTTATGTTCTCTGTGGCCCTTATTTCTGCATATAATTGTATATTTTAGACTTCAGACTTTTCTAGCTTAAACGTTACAAGCAGAAATACCTGTGGGCCTCGTTTGATACTCTAATAAGTCTTCAAAATAAAATGTCTTACTTAATCCTGTTACTCCCAGCTTGACTGCAAGTCCAAGAGCAATCCCATCCCTCTGGTGTTTAGAGCCTGGAAATCTTTGGTAATTCCATCTGGCAGCCATCTTTTACCAAGTTACATGTTCAGGACTTTGAGTGTTTCTTTAGGTCTCTATTCTTGCAGCCACAGCTGAGCAGGCTGCTTGACGATATTTCTGTTTTCTGCATTTCAATATCTAAGTGATTTCTGCCTTTTATTCTTAGAGGAGACAAGCAGTTCCATATCTTAAGTATACCTGTAATCCCTGTAGTGGATGGAGGATAGTGTATGAGGCTCTTGAACCTTGCTTTTCTTCCTTCACCAGACTGTAAACTCTGAAGCTAGAGGCCATGTCATGCTCTCCCCTGTACCTCAGAACCTAAACTGTGTCTAATACATGGTAGCTGCACACTGAGTATAAGCCAAGGGAATTAATGATGACTAGTGCTTCCTCCTCTTAGTAGAGAAACCTTTCTTGGACATAGGCTTTAAGGTCTAACAGAGCGAGGTTTTAATGCCAGCTCCACCCGTCACTGGCTGTGTGCTCCTGGACAGGTCATTTATCTTCCCTTGCCCCAGCTTCTCATCTAAACAGTGGGGGAAATAGTTCTCACCTTGCTGTACAAGTAAAGGCAATCATATGTGTGAGCAGGCTTACCGCTTAGTGCACTCACAGTCAAAGAACTTGCTTTCTGTTAGGAGACATCCCAATTTAAATTTTAAATTCTCTTTACCTCTCCTCTCTCCAAGATGACATTCAGAAGAGAGGAAAATGTGAGGGAAAGGCTGTAAAAAGAAGTAGGAAGACTGGAAAATGGCAAGGACACTGAGATTTTTCCAATCACTGTTTCTGATTTTTATTTTAGTGATTTAATTTTATAAAAATAGGTTCTTGTTTGTCAGTCAGAAAGATTAGTTTCTCTTAACCTTCCTATTTCTCCCTTGTGAGTCATAAGTGAGAAGGAGGCATGAAGGGAGTGACAAAGTGTCAGAACTCTCCATGCTTGTCCGCTGAATCAAGAATGAGGCTCCCTAGGCCTGTCTTGGTAGTTATGTACTTGGTCTGTCCTCCTGAAATCAAGTAAAGTTAGAGAAGTTTTTGGGAGGATGGTTCAGTGCGCATCTATGGTCAGATGGGTTGTGAGGATAAAATAACATGATTCACATAAAGAACACTTGACCACAGTATCAGAAACATGATGAGCCCTAAACAATAGCATATTTATGGTGATGATTGATGATGATGATGATGGCTAGAAGGAAAGCCCCACAAAGACAGGCAAAAAAAAAAAAAAAGGTGTTAGATTTGCTAATTTTCTTAAACCATTTTATTGAGGCATATTTGACATGTAAAAAGTTATATGTATTATATACAACTTGAGTTTGGGGTGATTTCTTTTTACTTTATATATCTCTTACCTTATTGCTACCTTGTTATTTTTTTTAGAGGGGGGTGGGGTAGGAGGGGCAGAAGGAGAGGGAGAGAGAGAATCTTAAGCAGGCTCCATGCATGGCAGGCAGACTGATGCGAGGCTCAGCCTCACAACCATGAGATCGTGACCTGAGCTGAAACCAATGGTCAGATGCTTAGCTGACTGAGCCACCCAGGTGCTGCAGTGATTTCTTTTTAAATGTAGCAAAGTTAAGAATTTGAACTTGTGGAAACATAATTTGATACTGGTTGAAGTTTTTTTCTTATTTTTGATTACATATTAACTATAAAAAGTAAAACTAAATTTACTTTTAAAAATAGGATCTATAAAATGATTGTAATTTTATTAAAATGTATCATTTTTTCTATTGGTATATATTGAAATGTGCCAAGGATGATGTTTTCTTAATGTCAAGGGTGATTTCTTCTCAGTAATCCGTTTTCTTTCAGTTACTTTAAAAATTTCACTTTTTTTTTGGAAGAATTTAACTTTAAAAAAATGGTAATAATATTTCTTTAGAAAAACACAATGATTTTTAAAAACAAACTAACAAACACAATTAGAAACAAAAATTTTAATATCCTAGTAATAACTAATTGTACATCATAGGAATTTAGATAATTGTTATAACCTAAAAAGAACATAGAAACACCATGCAATAAAGATGACAAAAGAGAGCCAATGTCTAAGAAAACAGAAAAAATAAAACATGTCTGCCTCCACTGCCCTCTGCCACATTTTTCCAGTGAGATGGATGGGTGTCTGTCTAGTACTAAAATTTCTCTAGGGAAGAAAATGGAATTATTTCTTTGGTCATCCATTCTGTCCTGGTCTAAGGAGGAAGGAATGGGTTGGAAGATAAGATTTCTAGATCCCATTTTCCATTTTCACAAATGGTTTGGTATGAATCTGTAGGCATATCATGAAAGTGTACTCTCTTTGATTTTTCCATCTATGAAATGGGGATGATAAAACCAACCCCACATATATTTTAGGACTGTTTTAACAATTTAATAACTGACAATTTGAGCATTTCAACTTGCATACAATGTCCTGACGGGTCAAATGACATTTATTAGCCTGTGGGTGAAACTGTAAATCCCTATGCATCCTTGTTCACTTTCCTTCTTGGGTTAAAAATCTCTGGGAAGTCCTGTTTTTTTCCCCAAAGCATTTATGCTGTTGTTTTTCTTTAGAAGTTTGAACTTCATTTTCTTATGTCCTCTATTTTGCTCTTACCTCTCTCCGATCCTTTATATCCCATGACTATCTATAATTTTACTTCTCTGCAATATGTATTTTCATGTTTGTTTCAAGTGATTCATTATATGGACCCATATTTTTAAGCTCTCTTACCCCTTTGTGTTCCCTGGGTCTCCTACCATATCCATATTAAAATTTTATTTAAAGGAGAACCCTAGAGCTACCACAGAAATGTCATTCCTGCAAGCTGAGTAGGAAAATGGGTCCCATACACATAGATTGACCCCTTCATTAAAGCTTTTAAAGAAAATCTGGTTTTAAAGAATTGTGTTAACAAGGTTCCAGAGCACAGAAGGAAATTTCTCATGTTAGGTATTCACTAGTTTGACTTCAGAAATTATGAATGATTTCTTTGTCTTTGGTATTTGCTGCTAAATCAATTAGCAAAGCTGAAACATGTGAACACACACATTTTCTGCATGAACTCTGAAGAACTAATGTGAACTGAAGTGATAATGACATTTACTTTATTCCCTACCTCGGTGATCGTATATACAAATTCTTAAGTATAATAAAACACCTCTATCATTGAGAATGAAAAACACACAGCTCTAATTTTAGTCCTGAAGTGTGGACACTCTAAGAATAAGGATCTACTAGGCTGGTGTAACCAGAGGTTTGAAGAGATTCAAAGGCATTTAAAAAACAAGCACACTGGTTTTAAGCAGGCAGCAATATACCTAATCTGCAATCCTTCCTGTCTTTTGATTTCACTATTTATTATCCACTTCCCCTCAGCTGACCACATGTTTCATGTTCTTTAGAGCTCAAAGATTTTTATTCTAGGAGATGTATCCCATTTACCATTGTCACTGTCTCTTTCCTTACACCTGACTCACCACTGAGTTTCAGTGTTCCATCCTTAGTGTCATTCGCCTCTTTAATGTATAAGCTAAGGGGCACATACTGTGGTAGGAATAGTACTGGTCTTAAATCTGACTCTGGATCTGATCCTAGAATGATACTTGACAGTAGGCAAGGTATTAAATCTTTTAGGGTCTCTTTTTATAGATACGTAAAACAAGTAGGTTGAGTTTGATAATGTCTAAGCTTTTGTTAAGCTGTGATTCCACTGGTCATTATCTGTTCTATTAGAGTCCTCAGTATCCTGTGTCCTGTTGATAGTATTCTTAGGCAGGCCAGTGTCTTAGATAGCGTCTGATCATCTAAAGCAACTCAGTAATTTTACTTACTAAGAAATGGATAGATGAAAGGTTTTAGTTTGTGTCAAATAAGTTAGACAACAACAGGGTAGATTCTGGGCCTTTTCACATAAGCCAAGTGACTGCAAAATAAATATTAAGTCACTCACAAATCAAAGGAATGATTTAGCGAAGGGAATGCTAACTGGTATTGGTTAAAATGAGATTTTCTGGATTACTCTGAGTTTGAAAATCAAATCCTGTCAGCCTAAACTTGTGAATTTCATTTGTACTTCATTCATTAAAAAAAAAATCCATAAAACATTCAAAATCCTACTCTAGTTTTTGAACTAAAACAACAGGGTACACTTAGATTGTGACAAGATGGTAATGGGGATTTCAGACACTTTCAGAGCACTGCCCGAACGCTATAAAAGATTCGTGGTTCTGGCTTACACGGTGTTTCCTCAGGTTTAACAGTCTCTCAGCAGGCTACTTTGTTGCATGCTATTCAGTTAACCTGTTTGTGGCACAGTCTTCATATCTGGGAATGCATTTCATAATTTCTCTTGATCATATCTGACTTTGTCTGTCCCCACACTACTCTCACACTCCATTCTAGTTGTTTGTCCACCCTGTGGTTAATTCTCACTCTTGTCCCCACACAGCAGTGATGGTGACGCTTCCATTTAAGGAACAGCACTCCCGATCGGTGCCCCAGAAGGGGGAGACTTGGGCAGGGGCGCCCGGAGAAGAGCATGTGGAGGATGTGATGAGAGAAAGAGAGCAGAAGCAGGATGCCCAGGAGGGAGAGAATTGAGCAGAGCTGTAGCTCTTGGCTTAGCCTGCCAGGCTACTCTGGAGAAAGGCTGCCACCATCACTGTGGGGATGACTCTGGGTCTGCTGGGTGTGAGAACTCTGTTCCCAGGCTTCGAGCTGTGTTGCAGGCACTCATTTCCTTTCTAACCAATATATGTGCAATGTCCGTTTCATTTGCCAGCCTCCGAGTTTGTTTTGCCATGGACATGACATTTTCAAATGTCTCTGCATAGAATTAAGGTGCTTAGGCGAGAGAACCTGCAGTAGAGTTTCCAGTCCACTACACAGAATACGCTATCGTCATGCTGGCGCTGCCTCCAGTTCCCTCTCTTATGTTCAACTAAAGTGTCTTCCCCAGGGTCACCACACTTCGGTGTTTCTAAAGCCAGTGGATGCGGTGACCCTTTCTTGTTTGCCCTCTCTGCATTTGTAGATCACTCCCTCCTGGAAATGCTCTGTATTTGGTACATTTCCTGGGCAGTTCTGGTTGCCCCTCTGACCATTTTAGTCTTCTTTTTTGGTTTTCTTCTTGCTCACTCATGAAATTGTCATTTTATTTCCTTTTTCTCAGGATTTTGTTCTAAGGCTTCTCTCTTTACATGCTCTCTCTGGGCCATGTCTACAGCTTCAATCTCTATCTCTGTACTTATGCTATACTTTCTCAGGACCTTAGCTTGTGTCTCCAGCCTATTTTGCTATTTCTTTTAGCTCTCAAATAATATGCATTTGACTACCTACTTTAAAAACCTTTGATCCAACATCCATTTGATGTTGTGTCACAGCTGCTTTCTAGGGAGATTTGCTTTCAGCCCCCTCCAATTGCCAGCTTCACTATATTTATATTACTAGTAGTGATATTTATATTGCTAGTTCTCAAAATGTGGTCCCTGACCAGAGGCATCAGTATCACCTGGGGACTTAGTTGAATTGCAAGTTCTCAAGAGATAAAACATCAGAGACTCTGGGAGTGGGCCTGGCTGTCTGTGCTTTAATTAGCCCTCTTGGTGGCTATGGTGCTCACTAAAGTGTGAGAACTCCACCGACCTCATTGCCTAATGGACTTCATGATCATCCTACTGAACTCCCTACCCATCACCATGTCAGCCTCTCTCCTGCCACAGGGTCTTTGTATGTGCTGCTGCCTCTGCCTGAAACTTGCTCCTCCTCTTCACCTGGCTGAGTCCTCCTTATGTCTCAGGGTGTACTTAGAAGCCGCTTCCCCCAAAGCTCCATTAGGGGCTTGGCTTAAGCATCCCATAGCACTCTGTGGCAACTTTTATTTTTCAATGGCCCCATTTACCGTAATTGTTGATTTTGCCTGGCACATCCTCTAGGAACTCCCTGAAGATTTGGACTGTGTTTTTTCTATTCACTGAAGCTCTCCCAGCAACCAGAATTATTCCAGGTATGTAGTAGGTGACCCACAAAAAAGATTTTTGGACAAATGCTTTTGGTGCGAGCCCAGTATATCTGTAGCTTCGTGCTGCCCTATAGCCATTCCAGATTGGTCATCTTTTCAGACTCCCTGAACCTGCGCTTTACCCTGTATTCCAGACCTCTGCATATCAGCCAAGGTATCTGACCTGGTGGCCAGGGCGTTATCCTAGATGTATCCTTCTTACATCGCTCTACCCCCCCCCCGCCACATCAAAATCTTCAGTAAGCCTGTTGAGGANCGCTCCCCCCCCCCCCCGCCACATCAAAATCTTCAGTAAGCCTGTTGAGGAAAAATTATGCAGAACCCTGTTATTAATTATAGAGACATCTAATAATTCAGTCTGGCAGAAACCCTTCAAGTCAGCTACTTTCCTCCATTCTTTGCCAAGGCTACTCAAGGTGGGCAGGCAATTCCTGACCAGATATTTGCATAATGGCTTTCCTTTTGTTGCCTTTGTTCTTTTTTGGCCCCAACTAATTGCTTGAGAGCACCACTATTAGTTCTCCACTTCTTCTTCTTCTGATAGGAAACTTCTCTACTGATATGTAAAATTTAGGTAACTTGCTTTTTCAAAGCACAGTGCAGAATTTACTATTGGTGATATTGATTTTGGAATATGAGAGGAGGAGACAAGGCTTCCAGGTGAAATAGAATGAGGACTCTTTATGTATATTTTCTTTACCTCATGACCTAAATAGAGGGCCTATTGAGAAGAGGCTAGGAAAATAATGCAGTTTTTTGCTTTTCTATAATCTTTATAGCAGTTTTTCTCCCGAGTTAGCTGTGGACAGACATTCACTTACCCCAAATTTATGTATGTGATACAAAGAGTTTTGTGTTATTTTCATTCAACTCAGGACTCCCCACATGGCCACAGAGAGTAAGGGGAACCTAGAGACCTTGACACAATCATCTTCTTCACCTCTTATCTACTCCTGCTCCTGCTTCTCTATTCCTACCATCTCTGCCTTGTGGTCTGTCCAGCCCTCCCCTGCCCCCAACCAAAGCAGCAGATTCCTGCCCAGTTAACTTTTCTAAATAAATTCTTTTTTTTTTTTTAAAGATTTTATTTATTTATTTGACAGAGAGAGAGAGAGAGAGATCACAAGCAAGCAGAGAGGCAGGCAGAGAGAGGAGGTAGCAGGCTTCCAGCTGAGCGGAGAGCCCTATGCAGGACTCGATCCCAGGACCCTGAGATCATGACCTGAGCCGAAGGCAGAGGCTTTAACCCCCTGAGTCACCCAGGCACCCTCTAAATAAATTCTTAAGCAAAATTCTGTTTTATAAAATAGACAAAGATGCTTTTTATAAGAGTGTGTAGATTTTACTTACTAAAAGTCAATGTATTCCTTAAAAAATTAAAAATAGAATTACCATATGAGCCAGCAATCCTACTTCAAAACATGTATCCCAAAGAACTGAAAGCAGGGTCTTGAAGAGATATTTGTGTGCCCATGTTGACAGCAGTACCATTCACAGTAGCCAAGAGTTGGAAGCAATGCAAATGTTCATCAGTAGGTGAATAAATCAACAAAATGTGGAATGTACATACAATGGAATATCATTCAACCTTAAAAAGGCAGGAAATTCTGACACATGCTACGACATTGATAAACCTTGAGGACATTATGTCAAGTGAAATAAGCTAAAAGAAAAATATTATATGATACTACTTACATGTGGTATCTATAGTAGTCAAATTCATAGAAACAATGGTGACTACCAAGACCTGGGGGTTGCGGGTAATGGGGAATTATTGTTTGATGGAAATAGAGTTTCAGTTGAAAGTTGAAAAAGTTCTGAGATTGGTTGCACAACAATAAGAATAAACACTACTGGACTGTACACTTAAAAATGGTTAAGATGGTAATTTTCATTTTATGTGTATTTTGTTACAATTTTGAAAAAAGTAAATGCACAAGAAAGTCAACATATAAGAGTGGACTGGTGACTTTCCCTATCCCCCTTTAAGACAACTTGCCTTATAATTCCAGGCTATTCACCAATTAAGGATCTCAGGAGAACATTGAATTAAATTTGAAACATAAATTCAACCATCATTGATGTGCTAAAATTTGATTTATGTCACATTGGAATTTCTGTCAAGTATTGCTTTAACAGCAATTAAATGTTTTTAAAAAGAAATCAAAGGAAAATATTTTATAACCTTTGCAAAAATTCCATAAACCCTAGAGTTTTGGTGAACCACAGTTTGAACACTACTGCTGCAATAGACTGATAGTTTTTACCTGGTTTCCACCTCTCTCCAATTCTCCACACATCTGCTGGACTTATCTTTCTAAAACACCAAAGTGACCTTGACATTTCTCTGCTTAAACATTCTTGGCAAAACTTCATCCTTATAGTGTGGTGCTCAGCCCCAGCTGTACCTGGATAGCATTGAAAATTGCCACTTCAGGACCTTCTGCAAACCAAATAAATTGAATCTCTTAGGATGGATCTGAGTATATTTCAGAAGTTCCTCAAGTGCAACCAGAATTTAGAAAAACTGACTTAGAAGAAAGTCTATATGTGCCTTAACACACCTCACAAGACTCTGAATATCTGATCTTTCCCCAGTTATGCTTAACTTAAACATGGCCCTGTGTGCTTTGGGTCACATGATGTTCTTGGGCATGTGCACATTCCCTCTGATTCTAGCCTTTTCCATTCTATCCCCTGACAGATTGGCATTCTACCTTGAAAACAGTTCACGTATCACCAATTCCATGTTGGTTCCTCCCTTCCATTACCCTTCCCTCTTTTCTCCCTCCCTCTCTCAACTGATCAGTGAATAAACTCTACTGCAACTATAGCTTTTTCTTTTAATCTTTCCCTCACTAACTGTCTGGCTTATTTTTGATGTATATCCCTAGGATAAGTTTCCTTACCAGAATAAATGAATGAATGAATGAATGAATGAATGAATGAAAAAACAAATGAATAAATAGAATATCTAGTAGATTCCCAAGAAATCTGATCTCTTTACCTTTATACACCAATTCAAATTCTGTAGTGCTTTACAGACTTTTATGATCTATAATTTGCATCTCAGAAAAGTGATGCTTTGTAGTTCTCACTTGACTGGACTCAAACCCAGGTTTCTCTATAAATCCCAAGCTCATCCCACCAGACCCTTTCCTACCTGAAACTACTCCCTGGGTCGAGATGGAGAGAGTGTAGCTAAAAGGTTGGTTAGTCTGAGCTCATGACTGTATACTCTGTAGAGATTTTGAACTGGTGTTAGATTCTAATGAGAAACTTAAGGTCTGCATACCTCATCTGTTGTCCTGTATTTTTCTAGATTCCTTGTCATCAAACTACCCTACCTCCAAAAGTTTAAAAATCTCATTTTTTATTAAGGCTTCATGATTTGCTTTCCATGCCATTTCCTCTCAGAATTTAATATTTGAAATATTGCAGAGCCAACACATAAGAGGGAATTGCAGCCAGGGAGATTATAAATAGGGTCAGTTATTTACTAGTAGAGCTTGGTCAGAGAGGGAAAGATGAAAATGAGTGCCAAAATACTTTGTCCATAACCATGTAAGACAGTACTCATGGCAGTCTGGAAAATGAAGGGTGAATGGCATATCGTTCAAATACATTAGTGTGAAATTACTGACATGGCGGTACTCCAGCAACTCCAAGATTTCTGTTTCAGGAGTCTTAATGCAATTCATGGTAAATGCTGTGTTTGTTGTATCACTATGTTAGTAATGGAAATGACAATGTGACTTTGTCCTAACTTCCATGCTTTGCATGCCAATTTTATCCCAATAAAAATTTTCCTTTTGATTATTCTATGGGCCTGGCTGTGCAAACTCAGTGTTGTGCACATTTTGTGAGAAATGAAGCTGGGGTGAGGCAAGTGGCTTTTAGATGCCAGAATACTTATAAGTGAGCTTTACTCTCTCCAGTACTATGTCCTCTGGGTCATTTTCTCTGTCATAATGATGATATTGGAAACAAACTTTAAACTAGACATTAATGGAATGGTTATTGAGCTTCACGTTGTGTATCTTTGTACTACTAACATCACAATCAACATAACATTCCAAAATGCCCTGCAATCATAATTGATTCAGCAAGGCAATGATTTCCAACTGGCTGAGGAACTTCCTTTACGATGTGATAAAAATCCATTATGGGCAAGAGGCATAAGAATGTCAGCTTGTGACCAAAACTCCTCCCCATGATGCCTGTTTAGGGCAGGTAGCTTGAGACTGTGTGACTAACCCTGTTCCTTTATGAGTGTCAAGTGTCCACAGGATGTCTGGCACTGTGTAGAGAAGAACAGCAGGCACACGTGTGAAGCCTGAGCCTCAGGATGGAAACCCCACTGATGCTCTTCTCTTCTCTCCAGCCATAAGCCACATAGAAACCTTGATTTGAAGCAAACAATGGAGTAGATGTGTTAGCTGGAAGAGGTTCTCTTATAAATCACGTCTTTTGATTTTGGTACAGATTTATGGGAGCCGTTTAAGAAACAGATTTGGAGCCCAATACGAAATTGGATCTTTTGTCTTTTAGACACATGGAAGTTCTTTTCAGTCTGGCTGTTGTTGAAAGTATCTGATTCATTCCTGGACTTCAGTAGTTATAACACAGTTTTGACAATCTCCAGGGTAGTGGTGATGGTTGGGGAGGGGGAGGGGAGCAAAGGGACAGAGGATGGGAGAAGACCGCCATGAAATATTCTGAGGGATCTTTTAAAGGAGAAACAAGAAGCAATTAACCTCATCCAAAGGGGGGAAAAAACAGACCATAGTTTAACTCGTGTTGATGTTTTCTCATGGAGAGTGGGACAAGGTCATGAAGAGGGGAGGTGCTAGTGCAGAATTAAGGAAAGAGCTTGGACTTTGGATTAATAAAGACTTGGGTTCATATCTCAATTATTCCAGTTACTAGCAGCTATGTGACCTTAGGAATTGGGTCATGGCATCCTGAGTTTTTTTCCTCATTTGTAAAATAGGAAATGTCTTTCTGGTTAGAATTATTGTATAGTCTAGATAACATGGGGAAAGTCCAAGTGTGTAGCAAGTATGAAAATCAATGGTCTTTATTCTTCTGTACTGTTGTTGTTGAGGAGAGGTTATTAAAATAGATCATCTGCATCTGGATGCAGGGGAGTGTGTGAGTAGGGACTCAGAAACTTAGTTCATAAAGGGAAGTTGTCCAAGATGGGAGGCTAATGATGGAGACATGTCAACTCTGAGTGGGGAGCAAATGTATGCCTTGACATCTGAAGGTACAAATCCAAGCACAGAGGTGGCAAGGTTTGACAAAAGGGTGAGGTGGTTGAGTAGAAGGTGACTCCAGACACATTCTCAGACACATTTTTCTCTTCCATGGTGCTGCTTTGGAAGGCCCAAGTTTCCATGCCTGAGAATATTTCTGAAGATTAACCCAGATCCGAGACATACGTAGGGCTGCTGACCTGCTGGATGGTAGCCAGTAAGGACCAATTAGTTTTTCAGTCTTCACTATGAAATGGAAAAGGACCAATGCTTCTCATCCTGTGAAAGTTTTATTGGTCTGCTGCAAAAGCCGGGGCAAACCTTGGGCTCCTCAGGTAGGTGACATGTAGAAGTGGCATGGGCACTTGTTGTAACTGTAAAATGATAAAGACTGTAAACTGTAAACCATCATGTGAGGACATGAAAAGTTTTTAATGTGCCCAAACACCTCTTTTGGCTGTGATATCCGTCGAAAACTCAACAGCCTCATCATAATGATATATTGATTTTTGTTTCTTTTTGCAAATATATGACCACTGAGGTATACAATTAGAAGATCTAGTAATTCCGTGTTTAATCTGATAATTGTATTCACCATATCTATAATGAATAGTCTAATAACTTCTTCAGTTGTATGTTCTTAGAAATGAGAGTTGCCAACAAGTTTTCGATAAGAGAATAAAGTACAGAACGAATTCTCTTGAATGATACTCTTATGAGACTTCTGTATTATTTACTTTACTCTGCAAGTTGGCACCTCAGTCAGCATAATTGATTCATTTATTCATTCATCTCACTTTTTAAAGTGTTTTTATGTTAACATTCCTCTTTTATATCTATACTCATAAATAATGCCTACAATTGACAACTTACAAATTAATTTCTCTAGATGCAATCTCTCCTATAAAGTCTAGACTCCTATAATCCAGCTTCCTACAATACAACCCCACTCTGAGTATCTAATAGCCATCTCAAATTCAACATCCCTAAGATTACCCTCCTAATTTGCTACCATCCCCTGCAAATGTGTTCCTTCTGCTATATCTCAATAAATGGGTACTCCCATTTTTCCAGTTGCTCTGACCTCCTCCTTGGAGGTCATCTTTGATTTCATCTTTCTGTCATACCCTACATGAATTCATTAGCAAATCCTATTGACTCTAATTTCAAAATATATTCAGACTCTGGCTACTTTCCACCATCTCCACTGTTTCCAAACTAATTTCTTGCTCAGGCAGTTTCTTCCTAATTAATCTCTCTGCTTCTGTTCTTCTCACACTTCCCTGCACCCACAGACCATTCTCACCACAGTAGCCTGAATGAGCTCTATGTTAGGTACAAAACACATCATGCCACTCTTTTGCTATGATTCTTTCGATTATATTCCATCTAATTCAAGTATAAGGTCCTACATCATCTGCCCTATTTTCTGCCTCCCACATATCTCCTAATATTCTTCTCCTCTTCACTTTGCTTTTGCCTCAGTGGCCTCTCTGCTATGGATCAATCGTCACACATATTGGGTACATAAAGAGGGAGGGAGGAGGCATCCCAGGAGGAGAGAACAGCATCTTCAAAGTCTTGGTTCTCAAAGATCTTAGCATGATTGGAATTTCAGTGCCTCTGGGGGATGAGCCTATACAAAGATATAGGCTTAGCCAGAGAATGAGTGGTCTGGTATGTGATGTTCAAGAGTACAGAAGATGATCAACAGTATTTCAGGAAGTAAAACTTGACATACTACAGATATTAAATAAGCATTGGTCAAAAAAAGTAAGCCTTGTCCAAAAAATCAATAGAATAAAAGTTGGTCATCAGCTGGTTTTCAGAGTAGCTCTCAATGGGAAAAAAATCAGATCAATGACTCAAAAAATTACTTAGAAATCAGTTTTGGAATCTTAATTTAACAAAAAAGCAGACTAATAAAGGACCAAGTCATGTTTTTGAAGCCAATTTCTCTAGCTAGACTCTATAGTATATTTAATTGTGGATTTCGAGACAAATTCTCATTCAATTGCCCCTCTAGGAAGAACTGAGTCAGGTGATATATGACTTCTTCCTGGTTTGTTTATTAGACACTTTTTTCATTTTTGGTACTTGTTCCCACATGTATCATTTTCCATTTCACACATCATAAATAGGTACATAAATATTTTAAAAGTTTGCTTCTTCAGTTTCAATGTATGCCATTTAATAGATATTAGTACCAGCTAAAAAGTACCTAAGGTAATAAACTGCTCTGACCTTTAAGCTTAAGTTAACCCCAGTACCATCAGGAATAGTATGTTCGAGTTGGCAGGGACCTTAGAGATCATCTACGACATCCCCACCCCCACCAGAGATTCCGTGGTCCCTACTTCATTTAAAAAGAAAAAATTGAGCATCATGAAGACTTGCCAAACCTCGTAACTGGAGGCCAATGATTCAGAACACGCAAATGATGTTTTCTGAGACCTTATTACAGCAAAGGGGTCACACACACAAAATAAAAGGAACTGGTGTGCACTTAAAAGCCCTGGAAAACATGCTAACAATACAGGCCCTTCTTGTAAGATTCTGATTCAGTAGAAATTTTCACATTTCAAAAATACCTCCCTGCCATGATGCGAATATAGATGGCCCGTGTACTACGGTTTGAAAGTGGCTTAAATGAAGCAAAATATGCAGGCACAAACCATGAGTTTACCAAATTATGCAGACCTTCTAGGATTAGAGTACTACACAGGTGCTGGACTGATCCATACTACACTAAACTCTTCTCTACTAAGATCTCCTGTTATGGAAAATACACATAGGCCATCACAGCGCTCTTTGTGGCTGATGCCATCCTAACACGATAATTGCAAATCCAGCTGTCCCTTTCTAGCAATTTGAGTATCAAGCTCTCCTAATTTTGATGCATTTCACATATGTGTCACTCCTTAAAAGAATGTGAGATAAACATTAAATAATGTCAGTGTCTTCAATGAACCTGTGGCTTTGGAAACTGGATGTGATCCCTTCTTTGGGGGAGGCAGAAGCTGATCGGTATTACCTTGTGTTCCACCTAGGACTCTTGGTTTCCCAGAGTCTCAAGTACTGTGGTCAAACTATGCCTTTGGAAATGCTGTGTGAGGACTAAGTGAAAGATCACACATTTTGTAGCTTGAATGTGATTCGCAGGTACTGGTGTGATTAAGATAATTCAGTCCTTTCATAAATATTGCCAGTAACAGCAGTAAGCCCCCCTCAAAAAACCCTGTGGAAAACAATGTATACTACAGATGTGAGGAAGATGTACTCTTTTGGCTTCACATGAAATATACAAACTTGAACTGGGTTATTATTTAAAAAAATGCATAGAACTGAAGCAGACTTTAGGAATCATCCAATCCAGTGATTTTTACCAAAAAAAAAAAATTGTAGCTATAGACTTTTTTTTTCTCACAAAGTTTTACATAGAACCCCCAAATATAAAAAGATAAAGGCAGAGCTGCTCTGAATGAAGCCAGGGTGCAGGGAGAGGCTGGCCTGATCTTCTCAAGCTGACTGTTGGACTGGATATCCTACATCAGAACCCCAGGGCTTCAACAGAAGAGCACTGTTTGAGTCCATGCCTTCTTTTTTGAGAGCAGTGACTGACCATAGAAGTTAGGGATTTACCCATAGCAGGAAGGGGTAGAGACAGATTTTAACAACTCACCTCGACATTCTCTTTGTATTCATAAGAAGGGCTGGCTAAGTGCTGCTAAATATCCTGGGTTTCTTCAGGGAAACTGGTCTAAAACAAGGAAGATAGGAGTGCTGTCTCCCTACTAGGAAGGTCTAAGACTGAGAAGCCACAAGCTCCTTGTTTGTGCATACCTTCAAGTTCCCTGGGTAGAGTTTATGGTTCTACAACAAGAATGAGATCTGGAAAAGGGAAAAGCAGTGAACACTTGGTGATATCTGCAATTTATTTATTTTATTTTTTATTTTTAAAGATTTTATTTATTTATTTGACACCGAGAGAGATCACAGGTAGGCAGAGAGGCAGGCAGAGAGAGAAGGAAGCAGGCTCCCTGCTGAGCAGAGAGCCCAATGGGGGCCTTAATCCTAGGACCCTGAGATCATGACCTGAGCTGAAGGCAGAGACTTTAACCCACTGAGCCACCAGGTGCCCGATATCTGCAATTTAAAGACAAGGGGTGTGAATCATCACAGTCAGCCCTTCCTTTAGGCAGACTTGTATATATGTTGACCCCTCAAATGATTATTTATTATTTTAGCATTGCATATTGATTGTATGTGGGAAGTCTGAGATTGTTCTCTGGCAGTCCTCAGGTGTGTGGGACTGATTGAGAGGATGGGAATCACTTTAAATAAAGACCCCTCAGGGCGCCTGGGTGGCTCAGTGGGTTAAAGCCTCTGCCTTCGGCTCAGGTCATGATCTCAGGGTCCTGGGATTGAGCCCCGCATCGGGCTCCCTGCTCAGCGGGGAGCCTGCTTCCTCCTCTCTCTCTGCCTACTTGTGATCTGATCTCTCTGTCTGTGTCAAATAAATAAATAAAATCTTAAAAAAAAAAAAAAGACCCCTCAGAAGGGGATATGAGAGACATCAACCTCCTCTCCATTCTAGAACATACCATATTTTATAAGTTTCCTCTGCAAAATCCTGAAACAATTTGCTTTTATTTTTTTACTTTTTTATTTTTTTTAAAGATTTTATTTATTTATTTCACAGCGGGAGAGAGATCACAAGNCTCTGTCTGTGTCAAATAAATAAATAAAATCTTAAAAAAAAAAAAAAGACCCCTCAGAAGGGGATATGAGAGACATCAACCTCCTCTCCATTCTAGAACATACCATATTTTATAAGTTTCCTCTGCAAAATCCTGAAACAATTTGCTTTTAGTCACTAATCTTAGGTTTGTGCAACATTATTCAACACACTGAAAGAAAATTAGTAGACTTGCTTTTTTTTACCCCTTCAAATAGAGACCAGGAAATCTTGTTTGGGGGAAAAAGAGTGTACTAGCTCTGTTCCCAAACTATAAGTGCAGTAGGATTTAACTCTACAGTGGACCTTTAAACAGCATGGGTTTGAACTACATGGGTCCGATTCTACATAGATTTTTTTCAACAAATACAATACACTACTGTAAATGCATTTCCTCTTTCTTAATTCTCTGATTTTCTTAACAGTTTCGTTTCTTTAGCTTTATCATAAGAATACAGTTCAGATACATGTGACTTGCAAAATATGCATTAATTGCTATTATTGGTAAAGCTTCTGATCAAGAGTAGTAGGCTATTAGTACTTAAGTTTTTGGGAGTCAAAATTTATATGTGGGTATTCAACTGCATGGGGACAGGGGTTTTTTCCAAGGGTCAACTTTATTTTAAAAAGTGATGAAAGTATTAGATGAAGGAAGGGTGGTGGAGGGCATGAGTGTTGGAATCAGACTCGGGCACTGTTTTAACTAATTACAAGCTGTGTGACTGGCAACTAACTCAACTACTCTGTGCCTTAATTTCAACTATAGATAGAAGATAATAATAGTGCTTATTTTATAGTGGTGTTGTGAGGATTAAACAAAATAATGCACAGAGCTCTTAGTGAAGTGTCTGGCACACAAAATTCTCAATAAGAGCTCAGCTATTCTTTGTTCTGAGTGGTGGGACAGTGGGTGATGTTCTCCCTTAATTCTTGAAAAAAATTTTAATGCAATGTGTTATGGTATGACAGAAACTGAAGTTATGAACATACAACAAAAAGTACCCATTTTTGAAAAACTGAAAAATTTGAAAGCTCCTCCCTTTCCCAAATTCAGTGTCAACCAAACTGATACTTAGTTTTTAAATGTAGTAGAGCTTATGAAGGGGAGAAAAAAGGAATAAGGCGAATGGAAAGAAAATTGTCCCACCCACTCTTCTTGAAAATATCCCTTCTCCCCTCTCTATATATTTTTAGCACCAAACAAGAGAGGGAAGTGGGGATAAGAGGAAAAATGAGAAAGGTGACATGCAATTTTTCTGGTAAACATTCCCAAGGTTTAAATCTGAGGGGATGGCATTTTAATCTCAGGCCTACTCTCCTCCGTCACACTTGTGGGCCATTTTGAGTGTAGGGATATGGAAACGGATTTGATTTGATCTCACCTCTTGGTAAGTTTAGATAAAAAGATCGTTAAAAAATTTCTAGCTCATAATGAACAATTTAACATGTTAGGACTTTCTTCAGGCCTCTTGCTTTAGAGAATGGCAGAAGGGAGTTCCGTGACCAGGCTTTCACCTTGCCCTGCCATGTTGGTCAATTAACCAGGAGGTATCTTTGGAATGGCTACTCTGGGCTGGGGTCATAAAACTGAATGGGAGATGTTTCTGCCTGGGGATTATGGACGGGGATTGTCCATGGGCTGTGTCAGTGGCATCCAGTTGAATCAGCACAAGCCTCATTGTTTGAATGTGGGCTTAGACAGAGCCACGTGTGCTGGTAAAACCGAATGCTTTTTAGGGCTTCTATCAGAAATCTGGGGTGTAGAAACCTGCTGTTGACTGGACTGGTGGGCTTGGAAGGTGAGAGCTGAGTGGTTGGAATGTTGGAGTAAAAACCTATTACATTTATTTGTAATAAGCTTTTATCTTAAATCATTTTCTTTTTAGATAAACTTGCCTTTATTTTTATAAAGGGCCTTTTATTTTTTTATTTTTATTTTCTTTTAAAGATTTTATTTATTTATTTGACAGAGAGGGATTACAAGTAGGCAGAGAGGCAGGCAGAGAGAGAGGAGGAAGCAGGCTCCCTGCCGAGCAGGACCCTGAGATCATGACCTGAGCCGAAGGCAGAGGCTTTAACCCACTGAGCCACCCAGGCGCCCTATAAAGGGCCTTTTTAAAAGGCTGTAGAAGATGGTCCATAAGCAAAACAACCTAATAAGTATATAGTGTTTGATTTGAGCCCAAGGGGAATCGCTTTATGCACAGAGACCTATCAGGCCCCTTAGTTGTGTGACCGGTTATTAGCTGTTGAGTGCTTTCTAGGAGCCGGGCCCCGTTTCATAGCCTGTTTCATAGCCATCAGCTCAGAAATTACTCCTGGTAGTCCATCGCGGGACCCGCCTGTCTCCTCCATGAGGAGCCCAAGGCTGAGAGTGGCGTAGTAGTGCCTACAGTCCTAGCAGTGCTGTGATGTTGGGAGAAGCTCAGCTTCTCTGTCTTCAAATGTGAAATGAAATCATAACAGCTACCTTCCAGGGTGCTCGTCATGAAGAAATGAAGGTACACACACATACATATATTAAAATATAAATTATATGTAAACTGTATTATACATAAATTTAAATGTTTAAAATTATATGTATACACACCTATCTATGTGTGTCTGGGACATAATAAACATTTAATAAATATCATTATTTTAACAGAGGTCTTCTTTCTATAAAGACCAGTTTGCTTCCATAGAGGAATATGCGGTGAGAAGTGAACAAAGAAGCTTTCATTTGGTTTGCCAACACACTCCTAGGGGACAGTTTAGACGCTGTCTATCATCTCCCTGCTCAAAGTTTCCTGCAAATCCTTTCTCTCTCCTATTAGTGAAATGAATTATTCATTCACAGGAAACTTCTGCTTTTCCTTTAGGTGATAGCGGCAGGGATTTGGACCTCTCATTCAACTCCAAGTTAGAATGAACCCCTCTTCTATCTGGGTGCCTAGGTTCTGACCAACTGAAAGGCAGGGACTGAATTTGGTGAAGATTATATTCCTTAGCTTCTGCAAGTGTTCTGTTACCTGTCATGTCCTAGCGGCAGAGTCACCTGGACCCTCGGACAGGAAGATCACTGGAAGTAGAGCCAAACCACAGAATTCTGTTTGTTGAGGAAGAAAGATACTCAGATTCTAGGGTTTCTTTCTTCCATCCTGGATTTTCTGGCTCTTCTCAGGCCTTAGCTCAGACTGGGATAATCCATCTCTACTGGAAAATTCATTAGGAGTTATTTATTAAAAATGGTTAAATGAATGGGGTGCCTGGGTGGCTCAGACGGTTAAGCATCTGCCTTCGGCTCAGGTCATGATCGCCAGGTCCTAGGATTGGACCCCATGTCAGGCTCCCAGCTCAGCGGGGAGTCTGTTTCTCCCTCTGCCTCTCCCCCTGTTTGTGCTCTGTCTCTGTCTCTCTCTCTCAAATGAATAAATAAAATCTTCAAAACAAATGGTTAAATGAAGATTTTCCCTGGTAGAAAAATGTACAAAAACTGAAGAAGTTAACACCCATATGATACTAGTAGAGAAATAGATATAGACCAATGGAGCAGAATAGGGGCAAATCATGCCCTCTAACCCATCTACTACACTTACTACTACTACTACACTTATGCAATAAATGTGGCATTGTAAAACAGGAAAGGAAGAGGAGACTGTTAGGTCCATTTGGAGAAAAATAAAAAAGAACATTCCTCTGATATCATCCAAAACAAATTCTAGGTTGATTAATATTCTAAACACACAAAAGACTATATTATCCTAGAAAAAGTATAAAGGAATAATGTTTTAATCTTGACAGCAAGCCTGGAAACCATAAGGGAAAAGATTGGTATATTTCCTGTAAAAAAATAAGAACTGTGACATAAAATGTATGTAAATGTAGAAAAGATACTAAAAAATGTGTTGGCAGTGGTTACTTTTTGTGAATGTAATACAAAGGGCATGTGGTCATATATTACTTGGACTACTAGAGAAACATTGAAAAGAAAAATGTTTAGAGAGAATGTATTTGTATTTAGCTATTGATCTATCTCAAAAAATACAGGCTTTTTAATCACGATACAATTTTACCACACAATTGTATCAGTCCTATTTCTTAAGAGAGATTATTTTTTTCTCTTTTTTCTCCCCCACATGCTTCTAGAAAAGCTCCCACCCCCTACCCCTTTCTCCTTATCTGACAAAGGTTGTAATAGAAGAGATTGCCTTCAAAACCTGACTTCTAAAGATACAGGATTTATTTTAATCTGAAATAAAATGTTGACTAAAATAGTCCTTCCTCAGACTCCCTGTTTAACTTGTTAGCATAATTCCTGCTTTTTCCCACCACTGTCCATTGGCGTACCACAAAATTCCTTTTTAATTGGGATCTCCACTGGTGTTTGCAGCTGGAAATTATTTCTATCTCTCAGGGCAGAAGAAAGTCAGGGTTGGAAGGAATCTTAGAATTCATCTAGTCAATTCCTCCATCCCAAACTTGGCTCCCCTCCCAATATCCCCTCTTGGTCCATGAAGCTGCCCCAGTCTGAAGAGACCGAGAAGACAGAACAGAGAAATAGTGGGAAGGGGAGCTGTGGCAATCCTTATACCCTAAAATCTTACCAAGTTTTATATACCACTCTACCATATAGAGAAAAAAAATTAAAGATCGTTTTATAAAAAGGTTTTACTTTCTGGGTAGAACTTCTGTTCCACCATACGTATTAAGCAATAAACTTACACGGCAGTGTTGGAGCATTTCTGAGAATGAATCATTCCTAAATTAACAGCTTACATTATCATACAAATGATCACTTTTGTTTTCTCTCCCAATAGTGCTATAATCTCCAATAAAGCAGGTTATACATGTTTTAAGCGAGACTACAGTACCCCAGAAAACTAGCGTCATATTGCTTTAACAATAAAAATGCAAAATTATTCAGGCAGCTTCCATCCGATGCCCGAGTCTGTAGATCAAATCCCAGTCGGTCTACCCTATGTCTGTAAGGAAAACAAGTCCAACTGAAGCCCGAGTACAGAACTGTGTGAAGTGTCCCCGGCTTGGCATATTTAAAGACCTGGATCAGACTGCCGATGATGGAATCTGCTCCCAGTCTCAGACACTCTCCTCTTCCCAACCCTAAAAACTCCTCCTATAAGAATTTGATTCTCTAGAAGACAAAATAAGTGGAAAATAATGATCCTACCTTTGATGCATGGTGGCCATGATATGGACAATTAAAAAGAAGTTCTCTAGTCTAGTGAAAAGGATGGCTAATATAATAGTTTGAACTTAAGTGATGCAGATTGGCTCTGTGGAAAAAAAAAAAAAAGAAATGACCCTGAGGGGGGAAAACAGACCTTCATAAATTTGATCATACATCATGAGGGACAAAAGAGCCATTGAAATTAGTGTTTATGCAAGTGTATTATGATGATGCTATTTACAACAAGTTCTGCCAAAATCTTAAAACCACAAGCACTTTGAGAGTTGATAATTGCCTGGAGAGATAATCTACTTTCTGTTCACTGAAATCTAAGTGAAGGAAAGAGTCTCCTGTCCAGAGAGTTTTAATTGGCCTGAAAGCCTTAATCAGATGATGAATTTTCCTCTGCGGACCCCTTTCTTAGTCTGTCAAGAAGAGCCTTACTGCTAAATCCGAAAATATTGGCAGACAAACATTCCTTAATAGAAGTAAGAACATTGTAGATAGGTGCACACAAATACAATATACAAACAGCGGCTTTTTCTCAGATGGCTTTTGTTTGTTTTTTGAGGAGGATGGGGGAAGGGAGCTTTGCAGTTTTTTGACGGTGGAAAAGAGCACGTGTAAAAATCAGCCCGCCTTTCTGTCAAGAGAGCGCATTTGAGTGGGTCCCATTTACTTGACATTAATATAGTAGAAATATGACTATTTGGTCCAAAATCAGGAATTAGGGATTTTTTTTTATTTTTTTTTATTTTTTTTTTTTTAAAGTACAGACTTTGGCTCTTGGAGGGTGGGGAGAAAGAGAACGCTGGGAGATTGAGCAGGCTTTCTCCTGTAACATCAGAACTACTATCGCCTGGGGCAAAGTACCCTGCAATCTCTCCCATTAAGCCTCACCAATTAATCTTGGCCTATAAATGTAAAATCCTCTAATACTCCAACTTTGGACCAATTTCTCATTCTTGCTCAGACATTTTTGTGATGGACAGCGGGCTACTCTGGGGCCACTGAACTTGTCTGTTGGTTGGGCTGTGAGGACCATGAGCCACCCCTTTCTGCACCTTCTAGAAGCAGAGATGCTAACGCCATCAGCCAGGACAACCTCTTGGGTAGCTGCCTTTTGCTTTCTATACATCTGCTTTGTGAGTCCCCTTGAAGAAACTGGACATCACCAGACATCACAAAGATTACACCGTTTTTGGTAAAATAAGTGATTTGAATCCAGGTTTTCCTGGCTGCTGGTGGCAGATGGTTTCATCTGGAGCTTCACAGACCTCAGGTTTCTACTCCTCCTCTACTGTATCACGTTTCAGGCATGAGAACAGATGATTCTAATACTGGGGAGTGTGATTAACAGCCGGCTATGGGAACAAAAAGGAGCTGCTAGTCTGCCCAGTCTCTTCCATCCTGTTTCAGTGTTTGAGTTTTCTGAGTGTTTTTATCTGCAGTATCTCATTTGTTCCTCAAAATAGCTGTGAAGAAAGTAGAGTAGACATTATTCCCAGTCTCACAAATGAGAGTTCTGTGCCTCAGAAAGGCGAGGTAACTTTCCAGGATCACACAGCTAGTAAATTTTAGCCTCGAGAAGGGAATTTATCTTCTGCTTCCAAATTCTAGCCTCTTGAGGTCATCATAGTGAGAGAGCCAATCAAAGGTAAATGATTATTGTTTTAACACTTTGTGAGTCTGTCATATTGGAAAATAATAGTTCAGATTTCTGAACTGAATATTTATGATCATAAAACATTGTCTCTACTGAATTAAATAATGTTTTTGATAAATTCTCAGCCAAAAAGAAACTGAAACTTAGCATTATTGAGTTTCCTCTTTATATAACTTAATTCTGGTTTAGATGAGAAAATGAGGTTTAGCCAATGAGTAGTATAAAATTAGCCGAAGAAGGTAATGTAATTGCTTACGTTACTTTGTGAAATGCAAATAGCAGATGGATCATATTTAAACAGCCAAGTATCCTGTAAGTATACTATAGCAATTTTATAATAACTTCTATATTTCTGAGACATGCATTTGATATGTATTAATATGTATAAGGTAGCCATTTTATCCACCAAGTAAATAATGTGCATTCTAAGGCTGTTCATGATAAGTTCTAAACCATGTATTATACTGAACTCAAAGTACATTATTTTTCCTCCTATAACTGATTGGGCATTTAGAAAATTATGCCACCTTTAAAGAGGACTAAGTTCACTAAGCTCTTATTTTCTGCCCCAAATTTTACATACACCATCTCTTTTAATCATAAATTTTACCGCTGAGAAGCTGAACTTCAGAAAAGTTAAATAATTTGCTTATAGTCACTCAACTATTTATGGTAAAAATATTTAATGCAGGTCTTGTCTCTGCACCATGCTGTTTCCTGAGAGAAATTATTGTTTAATTCTTATAACTGTATATACAAACCAAATTATTTAAAAAGTCCTATTTCTGGAAGGTCTAATGAATGGATGTAGGATAAAAAGATCATTCTGCAGAAGAAAGCTCAACGTAAACTAATTGGTGAAGGGGGATTAATGACAGATGTAGGAAAAGGTCGGTCAAAAAAAAGTGACCTATTGAACAATTTCCACCAGTATTTGTAAAATTAGACAAGCTGCGATTAGTAATTACATGATCCTGCTTTTAATAAAAACAATTGAAATACTTTAGTCATGCTACTTACCTGTTTTTATATGAATATAGGATGATGTAGAAAGATACCAGGATCTGAAAATGTAAACTTCAAATTGAGAAAAAGCTTCTGACAAAAAATTATATTTTTGTGAGATATAGGTGTGGAAATTGTATTGCACTTAGGCTAAATAAATGGTAAAGTGAAAGGGCTTCTATTTTAAATAATGTTCCAACAGGGATGACATAAATACATGCACATAAAGTGTTTTTCCTAGTGGAATTTACTCTTGGGAATGTTCTCTCCATTGAACAGCATTTGTACACATTGTAAGCATTTTTGGATTACTCACAATTTCCAAAAAGCGGGATTGATTGATGCCTACCTGGCTTAGGATTCAAAGTCCTTTCTTCCTCTCTACTTGAAAATAGTAAGATCATGATCTCTTATATCTAAAATTGCCTTTACATCCTTTATTTTTTGTTGGCTTTTACCCAGTCAATAATCCTATGGAGTAGGAATCCTATCGATTTATCATAATTTTAGTAAGAACTCTTCTCACTTTATTATATTGGATTTGTGCTTCTGCATACTTACAAGTTGATTCTTCATAGGTCATAATAGCTAGTATATATCATTTAAACTTGATAAGTTAATTTTGAACTTGGTTGGGAGGGGGATCGGTATAATAATTTAGCAGTCTTGATATATATTTCTTATGGTATTAGTGATATAACTCACTGCTGACCACACTAGTGACTTGACTCCTCATCTCACAGGGTACCCCTTCCTTCTGTAACCACCCAGCCAAAGTTAACATCTCTTCCCCCTCCCCACTCCTGGTCATTTTTATTATACCTTCTACTACTTCTACAGCATTTATAACCAGCTGAATTGGTCTTTCTTGTTTATTTTCTTACTTTTACTATTATCACTCTGCACTAGAATGAAAGCATCATGAGGACATCTTTAACAAAAAACAATCTTGTTTACATTGTCATCTAGTACATAAAACAACAGGAGATTGAATGAATAAAGGTGTGAATGAACGAGGACAACCACACGGTCACCTTTGAACCATAGTCCTTTCCCCCTGATCAAAGCCTACTGGACGACGAATGGTTGGCACCTGACTGAAGGGAGGAGGGGTGGCGATCCTTAAATTCCACAGGGATTTCTGATATGGCCTGGTTTGGAAAAGATAAATGTATCTAGTGGAGCCCTAAGGTAGAGTCCAAGGCCAAGGTGGGTAAAGACAAGTAGAATCTGAAGGAGAAATGCTCACAAAGCAGAGTGGGAAAAGATACATGCAAGGGAGAAAGCAAGCTAACATGTTTCTGTAGCAAGAGGAAGAGAAGCCCTGTGAAGAACTAAGTTAAAGTGGTGGAGACAAGGTGTGAAAAGGCACAAGCCCTGCTGATTGGTTCCTCAGTGCTACCTTGATTTCCAAATAAGCTTCAGCTTCCAGCTCTTTCTCCATGAGGACCTGCTCTGTCTGGCATCTCCTTGTCTGTGGCTTAATGTGCTTCCTTGGTTTCTGTGCCCTTGGTAGACCTCTGTTTTTTCATCTAAAAATGCCTAATCCAAATATCCTTCTTGATGTCTAATTTAGAATGCAACATGTTCCGTTCTGCTCTTAGGAAAAAACATCTAACGATGGAACAGGATTTTATAGTTTATGGAGCACTTTAATGTATATTTTGCCATTTTGCCTGACAGCAACTCTTTTCTGTGAAGTGGTTCTGGATTTCCCCTGGGTGGGAAATTTCTCTCCTCTGTACTTTGTCATCACTTTAATCTCTTTTAGCATGTATCATAGGCTTTATTTGTATAAATGCCTTCTCTTTGCTACTAAATACTAACCACCTAAAAGGCAGAGACTATGTCCTGTTTATTTCATCCCTCCCAGTGTTTAGTATCATTGCCTCCTATAATGTTGTTGCTAAATAAAACCTTTGTTCAAATATTGAACTGGTTTTAAGACCGAATATAATTTGATTCCATGAACTCTGATTGCATTTATCTATCCTAATGAATTAGACCTTAAATCATATACTTTGGAGTCATTATTTGAAATATTTATTTCCTCAAAAATATATTTATATATAAATATTAAAAAATATATTTGTGATTATATTTATGTTATAATCCACAGAGCCCACAACAGTTTCTGGACAATGTTCCATAAATAATTGGTATATGGATTTGTAAATAAAGGATCAAAAACTACATTTAAAATAGGCATCCAACTATAAATTAGTAAACTGAGTTCCAGAGCCATTCCTTTTAGTTAGTCCAAGGCTTTGTTTAGATTTTTATTCTTCAAGATTATAACTTTTCACACTCTGTCTCCACAAGGTTCTTCAGATTTGGTGATTGCTTTTCCTACTATGTAAGTGGCATTCTGAGGATGGAGTCTAGAGTGAATAAAGTTATTATCCAGGGGATCCACATTTGCCTCAAAAATGCTAGAATTTCCTTTTGTTTAATTTTGCTATTTTGTTTTTAAATATTCAGAACTGAGGAAGGGAGAATAGAAGCAAACCAACAACAGAAATGTGCAAGATTACAATTTTTGCTCAAAGACAGTAGTGATAGCACTAGAATTTTGCATAAGATAAATAAATCTCCCTTTCTGTTCTCACTAGTTATAAGGTCCTAAGCAACAATATTATTATATGCTGAGGTCATATGTTTCAGATCCTTGGTACTTTTACATGATATTAGTTAGAATAGGACATAGGAAAGATCAGACAAGATACTATTTGGTGTTTGGATGATTCTGCCCTTGAAAAAAAATCAGTGAATTTCTGTTTCCTTAGCTACGCTGTTAAATGGGATATTTATGCATTCACTGATCATTCAGTAAATGTTTATTGAGCACCTGCTGTATCTTGCTAGGTACTATGCTAGAAACAGAGGCAGTAAGTTAAAACATGGAAGGAGACACAAATAACTGACTACAAAATTCTGTGGTAGGTACTAAAGTAGAACCTGATAATTTACTATAATTGAGATATGCACGAAAAGAGGATTATCAGCCCTGCTTTGTAAGGGAGTGGGAAGATTGCTCAAGGAGTTTTATGGACTGATGCTTGACCTAAGCTGAAGAAAGGAGTTTTCAGATAGAAGAGTCATATGTTGACCTCTCAGAAAGAAGGGAGATTATGGGCAAAGACATAGTAATGTAAAATGATATGGGCTCTACTGGGTAACTGCACATTGTTTGGTTTAGCTGGAAAGAGGAAGTAGAGTGTTGGGGAAGGAGTTTGGAGAGGAAAGGAAAAGTAGATAATGGATGGCTTGTAACAGCATGCTAAGGAATTTATCCTTTATTGTGGGAGTAGTAGGGAGCCATAGTAGAGAGGGGTTAAGAATGTAATAGCGAGACTGGAGTTTAACTATGTGAAATATAATTTGCAGGAAGTAAATTTGGGATAGTGAAATGATTTCTCAAGAGTATACATACATATTGTTAGAGCATTTGAAAGGAGCAATTGAAAGTGAAATAATAATTTGCTATCAATTGCTATACCTATTCTTTGCACATATAGCAATTTTAAAGTTCAGAAATTATTGGCTACAACATATTTAAGCACATGGTTATTTTTTTAAAAAGATTTATTTATTTATTTGACAGAGAGAGATCATGTATAGGCAGAGATAGATGAGGAAGCAGGCTCCCCGCGGAGCAGGGAGCCCGATTCGGGCCTTGATCCCAGGACCCTGAGATCATGACCTGAGCCGAAGGCAGAGGCTTTAACCCACTGAGCCACCCAGGTGCCCAGCACATGGTTAACTACCACTCCAGAAAGCACATTATGCCTAGCTGTCTACCTGTCTATTTTATTCTTTACTTCAAAGGAAAATATAGATGCATTGCAGAATATATGAACACAAGTGAAAAGAGAGGCAAGTGGATTATTATACACCTTCTTGGAAGAGGTGTTTCCAATATATGTGTCCATAAGTACATGAGGAGTAGTGGTATAGAATAGAGCTTGAGTCAGAGGAACCGGGTTTGAGACCTAGTTCTAACATATGTTACTCATAGGACTTTGAAAAGTTAGTTGATTTCTATGATCTTCAATTTTCTCATCCTTAAATTGGGGTAACAAATTCCTGCCTTAACTATTTTATAAGGTTACTGTGAGATTCTGTTGAGACAATGTTGTAAGTACAAAAGTGCTTAATTTATACATATTTTTCAAACAAGGAATCCTGAAGAATGCCAATAGCAAGAGATCCTAAGTTATTATTAGAGAAACTTTCTTCAAAATGCTTACACGTATCTACTCCAGAAACTTTTTATCTCCAGGCTCACCCCTCTCTGTTCTGTTTTTCATTCTGTAATGCAAATGTATGAATTTATTTTTATGAACGAATGGTGCCTGAATTGGAAATTTTACCATTATGAATGTTTCACAATGATTATTTCTCTAAGCAAATAGGATATTTTCCAAGACTAGCCTAATGGAATATATACTAAGGAAGTGTGGTTGGGTCAGTGCCTATGGTTTATTTTTAATTAAAAATTTTAAGGAATAATAGTTTAGTACAGAGGAAAGAGAATTTTGAGTGGAATCATTTCACTTATTCATTTAACTGGCTCAATTAGGCTATGAAATTATATCCATAGAGAAAATATAGATTCACATATTCACATAGTTCACCTCACTTACAAATATTCAATTACCAAATACTTATTTAACATATTATTATAGGTTGTTTGGGAAGATAGATTAGAAATATTAGAATTGGAACCTCAAAGCACTTCCAGTGGAGCTTCAAAGCATCTGCTACTCTGACAAACTCAAAAGCTTGGCTATTTTTTATGCTCTCTTTATCCATAAAGTAATTACTAAGGCAGGATGATACAGACCTGATTAGAGCCTGAGGAAAGAACACTGTTGAGTTCTGCTTACTGTTCAGGGTTGTAGGAACTGGCTGTCCTGTTGAGGGAACTGGAATGAGTCTCCATAGACCCCACTATGGTGAAAAAAGATTGTCCACAGAGAAAGGATCACAAAGTATTTTCTATTTCCTTTTCATTTTAAAATCTGAACACTTAAAACTCCAACTTATTGTACCAAGATTGCTCAGGTTGCTGGCCAGTAGATGGCTCTCTCTATTTTTTTTTTTTTTTTAAGCCAAGATGCTGTCCAATGTACTGAATCTAGTACAGGTTGAGAACAAGTTTAAAAGATAATTGAAATAATGGGACTCGTGTTTTGAGGCCATTTTTTCACTAGTTAGATGAACTTGAATGGAGAGACCTATTGAGCTGAGGGTTTTAAGTAGATCTTTCTCTTCTTGTCTTTATAATTAGAATGCAAGCTCAGTAAGTCCTTTCACGCACATTTACACAGATTTTTCTTTCTGCTCTTATTTCTCATCCATGCTGCAAATTGATGATAAAATTGTGTTAGATCTATATCATCTAATTGTAGGCAATGCTGATGTATTTCACTGCATAGCATACTTTTTGAATTCTCACACAATACTACTAAACACCTATCATAAGAAAAGATGAGTTGTTTTATTGTATAACCATAATTTATATCTAATCCCCAATATATAAATTATTAGGTGTCTCCTACATTTTAGATTGTTCTATTTAAAAGAGGAACTATAGAAAAAATGAGAAGTAAAACTATAACCTAGACATATATATGTGGGACAACTAAGAAGTAGAAAGAATGAAACTATAATGAATTAGAGATTTTTTCCAAAGGGCATATAGGGCCTCAGTATATATAAAGTATATGTTAATTTGTTGAAGCAACAGAGGCAGATGTAGTGTTATGGAAATGGTACAAAGTGTTTAAATGAGAAGATGGCTGGCTTTCTCTCTTGGGAAAAACACTTAAAGTCTCAGTTACAGTTTCCTAATTAGCAAAGTGATAAGATAATAATTACTAGATGACTTTGTTGAATGGTTACATCCTATGAGGTGATATAGGTAAACTCTTGTGTAAATTGTAATGTAAGATAGCCTACATTTTTGGTCAAAGCTCCTTTTCTTCTTGGTAGAGTCCTGGATTCTATTACTCATTTCCTTCTCTTTTTGTAGAAAAAGAAAACTGATACATTTTATATTTCTCTTGACAGTCATTTCTTTGTGAGGAGATTTTTACTGTATTAGTTGGTGTTTTCTGCTCCTCTTTCCACTTTTTGCTCCAAAATCAAGTATGCAGGCTTTCTCCCACCTCCACAATAGCTAGTGACAATTAGGAACTGAGGGATAAAGCCTTTGTTATTCTGAGTTATTAACAAAAGAAACTTTTATTTTAGCAAGAGCAAAAAGGCATCTTTACTATTGGTCATTGCACAGAGAGAGTTTGGAAATGTTTTAATTACAGTGAACTTCTGTTGCAGCAATGTTCATTTTAATGAGATTTGACTTTCTAGTCTTATCTTTACTGAAATATTTTCACATTTTCTCCACTCACTTTTTCCTTTTTCAGACTAAATACAAATGTACTTTTGGGAGTATTATTTTTGGTGATTAAAAAACGGTGATTAAAACATGGTCTTCCTTTAGAGGATTATAATTTTTTTCCCTAACATAATTGTAAATACATGAAAACCAGAAAACCTTGAGAGAGAAGCTTAGATATGTAATTTTAGAAAAATTGGTGAGAGACTCTAACTTTCAAGATACGGAACTTTCAAGATAGTGATGACTTATAAAGGGCTGAAAATATATTGAGTGGCCACAAACCACTTCACTCTGAGTATTAAGGGAAACATCATCTACAGGAGAAAAAGCCAATGCAAACTAGCCTAGACATGATAACCAACAAAAAGGAAAACAGATGTGGCTACATTTCAGGTATCTTTTTCAATACCAGGAATAGGAAAACACTATTGCAATGGGTATTATTACCTGGAAATATTACTTATATAACTCCATATTTTATCTTCAGCCCCTTTATGATGTGAATGAGAAAAAATGGCATGTGATACAAAGACACAAGTTGAAGGAAGCATAGATGCAGAAGCCATTGTCAGAGGCAGTCCTGCATCATCTCCTAAAATCAATGAATTTTAAGATAGAAGTTCTGATGTTTTTAACTCTATGGGAAGGTCAAAGACAAGTCCAGGGCTCTAAATATTTACATCTGTGTAATTCTTGATCATTAACAGTTTAAATGTATACAAATATACAATTATATAATTCTTTAAAATATAAAATTCTGTGTAAGTTGTCCCTTTAAATTAGTGCTCACAGTGTCTAATGAACCACATTGTGAGGAAAACACATCCTTTACCCTGAGAAAGCTTAAATCTTGGTGAGGTCTGGGGTATGTAAACCACTGACTATAAATATTACAGAGGCTCAGGGAAGGAATCAACAGAGGATATTAAAGTAATTTATTGTAGGGAACTCTAATTGGCATCTACCGTTTTGTCTTACATCCTTCTTTTGGAAATTGTCCCTTTCTCTCATTATATGTTTCTGGTAGGGCTATCAATCACAGAGCAATGCTCCCCCTGCCCCCAACTCCAGATGTGGTCACACGAATCAAGGTGACAAATCAGAATGCTGTGATCAGTGCAGGGCCAGTCAAATCCAAGGAGGGTCACATGGAGTCCCTTTCTGGGTAATTACTTAGATATTGGAGAGCCTTTCTGTCTGAGTGCAAAGTTGATGTAAGTCAGAAGTTGCTGGTGGGTATCTACTCTTAACACATGGAGATAAATTTCAGCCAATCTAAAAGACAAGAAGCCAAGAAATGAACGGAGGACATTTTTGAGCAGCAGATCTAGCTATGCCAAAAGTAGTCAACTTCTGACATTTTTACTTATATGAGCCAATACATTTTATATTTGTTTGGTTGTGTTGTGGGCTGAGAGGCAGGCAGAGAGGAGGAAGCAAGCTCCCTGCTGAGCAGGAAGCCTGATGTGGGCCTCAATCCCAGGACCCTGAGATCATGACCTGAGCTGAAGGCAGAGGCTTTAACCCACTGAGCCACCCAGACGCCCTACCATACTTCTTACGAGCTGTGGAAGACTATAACAAACTGATTGAATGTGGCCAAGATCATAACATGAATGTCTTCAGAAGATTTTGTACTCTTCCAAAGAGGAATTCTTTCCTCTGCGATTGTAGATGCTCAAGATATCACTTGCTTATATGAGTATATTTGAAGGAATTCACATTTTATCTGTGATTTCAAATAGACAAACAGAAATGTCATGGAAGAAACACTGGAAATATACTTCCAAGATAGGATAGTTTCACTTACAGAAGTGCAGTGATTGGTCCAGTTTAAAACGATTTTCAGCAGCCTTTTAAGTCTGAGACATTTGTGAACTTACTTTGGCCCAGATAAAGGGAAAAAAAGACATTGTTCTTTCTTTCTGCCTTTTGGTTACATATCTTCTCCTTCACCTGTGTCTGATTATATATTACATTATAAACCAACTTTTCATATTCATGGAAGCATCACATAGGAATGGGATTTCCATATGTTTATTTTTTAGATAACTGAAAATTATCCCCTTACATGACAGAATTGATTTATAGCAATGAACTATTTGAAAGGGATCTTTAAAAGTTATATATTTTCATGATTTTTTCAAAGCAAAGTATAATAATAATATAGCTACCATTTAAAAAAAATATTTAAGTAATCTCTACACCCACCATAGGGCTCAAACTCTTGACCCCAAGATGAAGAGTTATATAAGAAGGTATTCCTTCTGACTGAGCCACCCAGGCACCCTTACCGCTACCATTTAATAAGTGGATTCCATGTGTTGATCCCTTTTTAACCATTTATACTTAACATCTCATTTAGACCTATCATGGAAGAGATACAATCCTTATTTAATAGAGGAGTAAACTGAGGATCAGAATGGTTAACTAACTTAACCAAGATCACAAAACCACAAGGAAGTGGAGCTGGGACTTGAAATCAGGTCTGACTCCGTGGCTACTATTCTTATCACAATGTCATCATTAAGAACGTAAAGTGTGTGCTTTGCAAAGATTAAATGTTGATCTCCCTGGCTTCGGATCCTCTAAACTATATGTCCTGGTGCAAATGGCTTCATAATTTTTTCCTGTTGATCTATGTCTGACATTTATAATTTTCTCTGTATTTTCTCTCATTGTCAGAATGCTAACTGTAACTCTTTACTATCTTAAGTAGGTTTGGCAGAAGCAAAATGTGTCTTCCATTTCAGTTCATTGCTTCTTAACTGCTTTAAATTTGAGTACTTTTTTTTTTCGATATCTAATCCCCAGTCCTCTGTAGCCAGGTGGAGACAATGATGATAATGGTGGTAATATGGTGATCAGTTATTGAATAACTTCTATAAGCCACTAGATGTATTACATATATGGTCTACTTTATCCTCACTTTTAGAGCTTTCTTTTGGTTGCACAGGACTTTTCCTGCTTATTTTCTAGGTCTTAGGTAAATTTCAAACAGATAATATTGGCTAATGGGTAAATGGTGAGCTACTTAGACATATATATTCACATATATGCACACTCAGAAGCTCTGTTTATTTACATTGACCTTTCTATCTCTGGTCAAATATTGGCAAGGGTAAAGAGAGAATGAGAAAACCCAAAATGGTGATACGCCAAGAACACTTTTATACAGATATGATGTGCTGGTTGGAAATGACTTAACTACTTCTGTTGAGTGCTGAAAGGTTTGAAGGCATCTTATTAATTCATGTGATTACTTCTTATTATACATCCTCAGTACCTAGAGCTACAAGAGGTAGAAAGTTTATCTTTAAATGAACGCTTCTCAATTATTCTAACACCAGTGTGTTTTGGTGTAATTTTTCCTGTGGAGCCATCAGGTGGTTAATCTGTAGAATATAGGTGCATATTTTAAAGCACAAGTCTGCTTGATAACATTTGTAGTTTGCATTGTAATCGATCTTTAGTAAAATGATTTTTGCTGAGATATCCCCACCTGAAGAATATTCATATGAAGTTTTCTTGATTTTTACACTCTTATCTAAATGTAAGTCAAGGGCATGGATTTTGATGTTTTGTTTGTTTGTTCGTTTGTTTTTGTTGTTGTTGTTTAAATCAATACTCTGGTCCTCTCTGACATTGGGTTCAAAATACAAAATAGAGAGGTGTTTGGCTGGCTCAGTTGGTAGAACATGTGACTCTCGATCTCAGGGTCATGAGTTTGAGCCCCATGTTGGGTGCAGACATTACTTAAAACAACAATAACAACAACAATAACAAAAACAGAATAGAAAATGGAGAGAGGTTTTCTGGAAAGAGAAAAGATATATTAGCCAGATGGGCTGACGTGTTCATTTTCATTTGGGTCTGGATACTATTTTTTTTTAGGTGACTTGTATGTTAGTCTCTAGGAGTTTTCCCAGAGCTGAAATTGCCAGGTTGGTGTGTATGTGTGTACATGTGTACAGCATGCATGTATATTTGTGTGATGTGTCTAGATACTGCCTAGTTGTATGCTGCAACCATTGAACTTTGCAGATGTGACTTCAGTTTATATTTGAACCTACATCCACAAGTAGCTAACGGTAGTTCTCATGTTGGAATGATTTTTATCATCGTTATTCTCATGATACTTCCCTGTTAATAAGAGTCTGCCCTACTCTAGGGAGATTATTCATTATCACTTTATTTGTCCACTCTCAGTATCTTTGGAACTTCAGAAATATTTTTAAGTGTTTGTATGCATGTTCTACTCTGTCCTGCTTCCATTGTTTCAGGGATCTGTACCTCATTAATATTTATAATCAACAGTGTTGTTAAATATTGTGGTATTTCTTAAAATCCAGTGTTTTTGCCTACATGGAATTTATACTATGAGGATGTGATTTACTAGAATCCTTGACTTTCCAGCTTGATGCTCTCCGAGAAAAGTCAGAGGAGATGCTGAAGGATTAAGTTTGGAGATATAAATGCCTTGAATAGAGTACGTAGAAGTGGTATAATCAGGGAGAGCTAGGTGTATCTGCCCATGTCTGCTGGGGTAACTTCATAGAATAGTTGGAACTGCTATAAAGAGATACGCTATCAGAAAAACCAGCTGACGTGACACAACACGGTCTAGTACAGACCTCCATGTTTAGAAATGTGTATTCTTTGGCAGGGAAGTGTATTTATAGTTGCTACAATGGCTTCCATCCATGCTCAAATTGATTTTCCCTGGAAAGATTTCACTTTTTCTCTCAGGTAGTTCTACTTTGTGTCATTTTCCACCCTAGATAGAGTAAATTCATTTCAGGAAGGGAGAATTCTCAAACTGCAAACTTAGAAGTAGATTCTGGAGGAAGCATTGTGCTGAATTCTGACCACCAGCTGCTGCTTGGGTGACTTTGGGCTCATTATGACTTTCTATCATCTTAAAAATGGAACAGCGCATATTTGTTCAAGATAGTTTAAATAATACAGAAGAGCAGAAAGTAGAAAATGGTCCCTTCCACCCTAGCTCCTCATTCTCATTCTCTAGATAGAACTACTATCAATCACTCAGTATGTATTATTCCAGACCTTCCACAATGTACATACAGATATATGTATATTTTATTAATAAAAAGTTGACTTTGCTATATATATTTCATATCTTGATATTTACACTCAAAAATATTTCTAAGATATCCTTCTGAATGAGCTTAACTTCATCTACTTCATTCTTTTTATTGCATTCAAAGTGTTCTAGAATATAGTGGCATCATAAGTTATTTTACTGAAGAGCCTTTAGGTTGTCCCCAGACTTTCAATATTACTAATACTAATAATGCTACAGTGAAGACAATTGCACATAATATCCTTGTGCACTTGTGAAAGTATTTCTGGGGAATAAATGGCTACAAATGGAACTGCTGAGGTAGTAATTTTGCTCCTTAAATTTTTTGATAGATTCTGCTGAATTACTCTTCAGAAAGTTCTTATTGATTTCTAATCCCTCAAAAGTGTATATAAGAGTAGAATGAGTTTATTAAATTGAACTCTAATTTTCTTTTCTATAAAATGGGCCTAAATGACCTTTTTCTTACGGTTAACCTGAAAATTAGATTTAACACCGATGAAGCATCTAGCATGATGCCTGACCAAAACTGGATAGTTAATAAATCTTTACCCGGCCCTCCAGAACTCATATCTACATCAGTACTGAGTTTCTTAATTCAGTAAGACTAGTTCTGGTCACCGTTGTCTTTACATTCGTTATTATCCTTCTATGACACATGGTGCCTATTGCAATCAGAATTTCAGTATTTCAAAAGTACTTTGCAAATGTCTTCTCAGTCTTTTGTTACACCTCTTTATTTCCATGTGATTATTGGAGTTTTGAGACATGGATTTCTGTTTTGAATGATAAAACATGGAAGTGTTCAAATCTGTTTGGTCTGACAATTCATAAAGGAGGGTTTGAGAGATTTGCAGTTCCTAAATTCTGATGCTATTTTGTTGGAGGACTCTGGGGGCATTCTGGCCATTCTTTTCCAAAGTCCCCACACTGCACTGAGCCCTCCTTTATTCGATAGGATTGTGTATAACTTCCCTGTACTTCAGTTGATTCTTAAAGCTGGGGATGAATCTTGTCTAAGTGAGATGCGATGCATAACCATTTGGTAGAGGAGAATTATCTTTCACTTCTTGTTTTTTTAATGCACATGCAACTGAATCCAAGTTTACAAGTTATCTTAGAGAACCATCCAGACCTGGACACTGGTGATCTTCAAGTCTCGGTGGACTTTCTGTCAGAATACTGCTGTCCAGTCTTCCCTCTGACGTGCCCACTGTCCAATCACCCACCACAAAGTTCATTTAAGCTTTGGACAGCTCTGAACATCAAGTCTATTTTATTTAACTTACCGGACACTTCTGCATTTCTTACTCTCTGCAGACACTGTTCTGGGTGCTTTATAAATATTTAATCTTTACTGGCTGTCCCTATTTTTCTGGTTCTAACCCTTAAGGAAAGATAAAACATTTCTAATACCTTCTCTGTAAAACAGCCTGCAGATACTTTGAAGACAATCACCAGGTTCCCCAGGGCCTATTCTTTTTCAAATTAAAGAATTCCGGTTCACTCAATTGTTCCACATAGCACACGATTCTGAGTTATTTTATATCCTGACCACTCTCCTCTGAATGTCCTCTGATTTGCTAATGACTCTTTCAGAGATTGCAAGCTGTCTGGTTCTGGCCCACAGATGTGTTTTGCTTGGCACGATGTCTTTTTTATTTATTTTGTTTTTAACTAGAACGGAAAAGCAAGAGAAAATGGAATGCCTTTCCGCAGGATACGCATTCTTCAGCTCCAAGTTTCTATTAGCACCGTTTGTTTTAGTCCTGGCTTCACTCAGCGTGGCCCCTCAAGCTTTCTGCTTTTGGGACCCCTGTTGAAATGTCCTATCCAGAACTGACCTGAGATGCGGTCTGGCCACAGCTTAGTAGAGGGGATCCTTCCTTCCATCAATTTTGCAGATGCAGAGTTCTCTCTCTCACAACACATTTCCTTGTAGTGCGTACAACTCATACATCAGCCATTCCTCCACACAGCTTCTGAGGCTGGATTTGATCATTTTCCCTTCAGAATAAAGAATTTACCTGAACCGAGTCATTATTGAAGAGTATACTCTTTCTTGACAGTTGAGAGATGGAGGCGAAGAGAGGGTTTAAAAAACCCAGCATTTCCCTTTAGGTCTCTTCCCATAGCCTGACAGCTCTTAGGGTTTCCTATCTCCTCATCCCTTCTTTCAGCCCCAGCACGTAACTTGACTGCCCCCTGCATCCTTTCCCAGAGTCCTCTCTCAGGGGCTTCTCGATCTCTTTCCTTAATAACACAGAGCAATTTATTCCTGGGCTAGCTGTGCCAAACCTGGTGGTCATAACTGTCATGCTCTCAGCCTCCGCTTATGAGAAACTACTTTCCAAAGAAGGCAGCAAGAGACTGCCATAACCAAACGTATTTTTTCCTACTACTTGTTTCAGAACTAGACAACACATCCAATCCAGTGCTCTCTTCCTACAGATGGAGAAACCCAGATCTGAAAAGGTCACATTCGTTAACTAAGAGCAAAATTAACAGGAAGGTAGATCTCTGAAGCCAGCAGGTCTGTATAGATTAAATTGTCCTATATATGATCTTACTAGAAACTCTGAATTTATATAGGAGCAGTCACTAATCCTAAGTGCAGTAAGTCTTGGGATATCATTTTAGATTTGACCTTGTCTACACCAGAGTGGATCACTGAATTTCGTCTCTCCTTACACACACAGTATAGTTGCTGCATCCCAACTTGTGGCTAAAAGGCAGCTGTATTCCTTTCCCTACTGAGTTTGGCCATGAAGTGCCTTTGGGTTTCCTGAGAGAGCATCTTGCAAAAGGTGAAAAAAATCACAAAGTGAGCATTTCCAGCTACACTAACACTGGAATCTAATGTAACAATATTACATAATGATGGGATTTTAGAGCCAGAAGACCTTATCTATCATGTAATCTGACTTTTCCCTACTTTTAACCCTGAGGAGGTTTAGACCCGAAGGGATCAGCCTTTGCCGAAAGCCACAGAACCGTTTACTTTCTGAACCAGGAATAGAACCAGGCATTTCTAACTAGTCTACTTGTTTAAGTCCATACTGCTTTCATGTAAAAACAAATAAAGAAGAAAGCCTCCTTCTCAGCATTGTTTTGTGTTGATTGATAGTGAAGAGGATCATGTACCACTTATAGTAATCTCTTAAGATTTTATAATAATCCTTACATTATCCTGTTAAACTGGTTTTAGCTCTGTGCTTACTAGGTTGAAATCTATTATTCATAATGCCATCTTGTTCTGTTCAAATAACATTATCCTTATGACTAAAATTTTATGGATTCATACTCCATTTCATAGCACAGTGAGAGGATAAAGCATTAGAACAAAGAGTTTTCATGTATGAATTCATCAGTAGGTGTTTTTCAAGTACCTACTGTGTGCCTAGCATTATCTTTGGCACTTGTGGTAGTTCAGAGATAATACAGCGCATGACTTTTAGCCTCAGAGAACTAATATTCTATTATAGGTGTTGAGTATCCAGAGATATCTGGAGAATAGTGCACTATTATCTCTAAGGAGGTGGGATGGTGGATTGAGTAAGGGCGCGGACTCGAGGTCAAGCAGGGTTGGGTTGGCACCTTGGTTCTTTTATGTATTAGCTGTGCTGTCTTAGTTAAATCTCAGTGTCCTCCTCTGGGGACAAAAATAACACTTACTTCAAATGATTATTTCCAAGATTCTGTTAAAAGACAAGACCGAAATCACTTAGCACGTGCCTGACATACATTGCACAAAAAGGCTGCTGGTGGCATCGCTTTCGTGGGTGGCATCGGGATGGAGGGTTTTGGGAGGAGAGCCCTGCCCTTGGTGAATTGTGGATGATTGCTTTGGGCCCTTTGTGATGGGTGCTGTAGGTGGTAGTATCTTTCAAGCAATTAAAGAATTTTGAAATTCTCCACTGGGAGTAGACCACTGACTATGAGAGAATTTGACAGCCATTAAAACCAGGGCTCCTCAGTTGGGAAATTTAAAAAAGAAAGAAAGAAGAATGTTAGCAGATGTTTAAAATCTGTATTATTTTGTGCCAATAAAGTCACTTTCTTTAAAGCATGTTAGAAAAGCCAAATCTCTCAACACATTCTGGGAAGGAAAACTTGGGCTATGGGCCTGAAATAGTTAGATTTGATTGGTGGATTGACGACTGGTTGATGGGTTGGTTGAGTTCCGTTTGTGTGGGTCAGTGTAGCCCATTTGCCTACAACAGCAACCCCAAGCCTCAAGAAAGACTCCTGAGAGTAAAGTTGGGAAGAGCAATCTCCTCACTGGGGCATTATCTTCCATTTAATTTTGAATTATTTGTTCTTGTGAGAAGTGTCCTCCAGGTCGAGGTCTCCCTTCCTTTGACTGTCAGCATTTCCTGTTCACTTCAGGTTCTCAGACAAAGGCCTCCTGATTGGTTGTCAGTTAACCCGTGTTCCCACCCTGGCTTATCTTGAACACCCTCCGTTGTTGCTAATCAGTTAGCCACTCAGAGGAATACATTTGAACCAAATTGAACCAAATTGTAAAAAAAAGTACTTTGGAAAGACTTGAAGCATTCTGTTTGCTGATCCAAGATAGTCCAATGAACTTCCTAATTACTTGCCATATCTTGTTTCCTTCGAAGTTCTTTTGGTCCTCATTATATATATTTTCTCCTTTTTTTTTTTTAATTTATTTATTTTGACAGAGCGAGAGAGATCACAAGTAGGCAGAGAGGCAGGCAGAGAGAGAGAGGAGGAAGCAGGCTCTCCGCCGAGCAGAGAGCCCGATATGGGCCTCGATCCCAGGACCCTGAGATCATGACCTGAGCTGAAGGCAGAGGCTTTAACCCACTGAGCCACCCAGGCGCCCTCCTTTTTTTTTTGAAGGATTATTTATTTATTTGGGAGAGAGAGAGAACAAGCATGAGAGGGGAGAGGAGCAAAGGGAAGCGGACAAGCAGACTCTGTGTTGAGTGCAGAGTCTGACACCGGGCTGGATCCCACAACCTGAGATCATGACTTGAGCCGAGATCAAGAGTCAGGCACTCAGTCCACTCAGCCACCCAGTTGCCCCTCCCTCATCTTTTCTTTTTTTTTAAACAAGGAAAATAAACCAAATATAGGGAAGGAAAATGGCTTTAACAATGCATTTGTATAATCTGAAAGAAAAAGATTATGCCTAATTTGAAATGAAATGTTTCCTAAACAACTTTGTAGTCAGGCTATTAATAATAATTTTGCGAAGCTGGTGACAAATATCAGAGCACATTGGAATATTAGGGATCTGTGAATTGCTGTCAGTTTGAATTCGTATATATTTTCTCATCACTAAAATTACTGTGGTCTAGTTTGTAGAGGAAGAAAATCTCCTGTAAAGTAATACTATTGTCAAATATATTTGTGTTAGACCATTTGTATGTATGAAAAATTAGAGATATCAACACAGACTTGGATAATTAACACTGGTAAAGATCAAAGACTTGTTGCCTAAAACAATCAATTAGGATACTTTTTCTAGAGTTCTCTAGCTGTTTGTATCCATTCTCCAATTCAGTTTGCATGTCTAGACAGAGCTTCTTTTGGAAAATTGATCAAATAGAAGAAAATTCTGGCAGTAAAGTAATTGAGCATTTGAAAGGCTGAGAAAAATCCTACAACTCCATTATGTTAGAGTTGAAACCTGCAACTTGTGAACGAACCCCACACCATTTTTTAAAATATGAGAAGATATACACTAGAATCAAGAATATCAGCTCCCTGCACTCCAGAGGTTTTGGTCCTCCAGATTGTTCCAAAGCTAGGAAGCATCACCTTTTTAAGTTTTCCATCCACTAGCCATTCTCTGACACATCCAAACCAATACTGTTCTCTTTAATTGTAGCTTCTTTCTGCATAGTAACCATCACCAATTCCTCTGCTAACTCAGGAGGATGAATGCAAAACAAACACAGTTCTCTGGGAGATTCTAGCTTACCTACAATGCATGTCACCCAGTCACAGCACTCTGCTCTCTCAGTTCTTTCCAATATGCCCACAGGGCTCCTGAGATGACCCAAGAGCACACTGCACACTTCAGTAGGTTAAAAGAAAAGGAGGAAAAGAGAAAGGTGCTCTGGGATGTTTGTGTTCATTGGTCAGTGCCCGCCCTGGCTGTGCGGGACGTGGGAACAGAGCATTCAGCCGTGCAGGGTAAATAGCAACTAGCCTAGTGCCTGGCAGAGCTGACCAAAGGTAGTGAAAAGTCCACTGACGCACAGAGCTGAGAGGGAGCCATATTTACTCCAGTGCTTTTCTACTTTACACAGGAGAGACCAGAAGTGGAGACATACCTTTATTAGATTAATTAAAAAAAATTATATATATATAAAAAAAACCCGGAACTATGATCCATGAGATATTCTACGTATTTTGTTTTAAACTATTTCAGAGTATTTTTTGTAGAGGGTGATGGTGACAATGAAAACACAGTTAGAAATGGAAGGGACTTGAGAGGTGACTGAATTCAGTCTTCTCACTTTATAGATGAGCAACCCCAGGCCTAAGCATTCTGGCCACTGGCCACACACTGAGGCCATGCAGTGCAGGGGACCCGCCGACCTTGTTAGCACACACTGCTGCTCCTTAGTTACCTGGAATATGTCTCTTTTACAGTTTTGCAGGCTCTATCTTGCTGCTTTTCTAGCCTTGAAAGTTTTCCTCCTCCTCTTTGGTTGTATTTCAAACAAGGTACTTAGTGTGGCGACTGAATTATTATAGTTATCTCTGTATTCTATGGGCAATTTAAAATTGGTTTGGGTTAAAATGGGAAACTTCACACAAGTCGTAAGAAACTCTTAAGAGACCCAGCCATTCAATCTGGTTCACATAATAATAGCAATAAAGAAGAAATTGAACATTTTTTTCCCTTTCTTGCAATGAGCTAAAAACAATTTACAGATTTTCTTATTAATCCTCCCAGAAGAGCTGTGGCCATTTTTCTCACTGAGGATCTCAACCACAGAGGTCATGAGGTAGAGTGTGTAAAGGAACAGCAGGTGCTGGTGTGGGAACAGAGGACTTTGTTTCAGGGTCCCTTGGTGGTACTAATGTGCTGTTTGCTCTGGCTAAGTCACAGAATCTTTCTGAATCTCCATCCACTCATCATCTAAATGGGAGGAGTTGGGCAAGTTGATTTCCAAGATGCCTTCATGGGCAGGTTCTAAATGATTTCGCAGACATTGGAGTCCACAGCTTAGATTTTTTCCATTTAATGCCCCTGCTTAAACAAGTTTTCCTTAAAGCTCCGTAACTTTACTATTCTTCCAGATCTTCCCCGTTTATGAATTTTCTTTTTTCTTCTCCTTTTCCTAAGAGAAATGGGAAAGACAGTAATACCGTTTTTTGTCAGGAGGTCACCAACCCAAAAGGTTGGATAGAATAAGGCAGTAAATCGGTAGTTACCTTGTTTTCCCTGGTGGAATGCTATGGTTGTTTAGGATTTGAAGTTTCTTTCATGACAGTGTCACTCTTACCCCTTCCTCCAAGTGTCTCACATTGTACTTTATCAAACTGAAACCATCCATTATTTCTTTCAATGTTCTTCCTTCAAAATGTTTCTATTAATTCATCCTTTCCTTTCTCCTCTACTCCAATACAACCATAACCCACTTTAGAGGAAGAAGAGCCCCTCTGACATCCCAAAGCAACCTTTATTGTGGCCTTAATCCAATGTCCTATTCTTCTGAGTCAGTGGTTCTTCTATCTGGATACATATTAGAATCACCTGGAAGAACTAAAAAATAATACAGGTGCCCGTCCTACCCTAAAACAATTTAATCAGAATCTCTGCAGATCAGAACTAGGCATAAGTATTATTGTAAGGGTCCTAGGCAAGTTTAATGTTCAGAAAGGGTTGATAATGAGTGCTCCAGGGTCTTGAAACATTAATTAGCCTTTGTTTATTCTTCAGCCGTAATCCATTTTACTGGCTTCTTCCCGTCAATCTGCAAATGTGCTCAGCCTTCTGTTATCTTAATAAAACACCTTCTCTTGTCCCTCAAGCTATGATTCCATGCATCATCTTTCCTCCCACTTTACCCTCTCAATTGTTCTGCTCTGGGGTCATTCCTGAAATAGCTTTCTTTGAGGTCACCACAATGGCCAAAATAGTCCCTCTGTCTTCACCGTCCCCAGGCTCTCTGCAGGGCCTGACATTCCTGATCATCATTGTCTCTGTGAAATTCTGTCTTCCTTTGGCTTCTGTGATTCTGAATTCTCTTGGTTTCTTTCCCAGGTCCCCAAAGGTTCCTTTAAAATTATACCTCTAAAGTGGCCCTAAAGTGTAGCTGTTTCTCAGTTTTATCCTAGTTGCTTGTAAATTCTTGATTTGTTCTTTCCCCCAAAGTGATTGCCTAAATTTAAATGGTCACGTTCGTGAAAATGGCTCTGAAATCTACATGCCACTCCTGAGTTGCAATTTATATCTCACAAGGAGACTTTCTTATATGGATGTCTTTTCTCCATTTCAAACTCAGCGTGTTCCAAACTGAGCTCATCCTCTTCCACCAATTCTGTTGCTTCTCTGTGATCCCTCAACCAACACTGTCTTCCCAGTTTTCTGGTCTTAACAAGTCTGGTTATCTGTCATGTTTCTCTCTTTTATTCACTCCCCATATTCCATGGATCCCCAAATTGAGTCTGTCTTCTCTTTGTCATTTTTAAGACATATGTTTCCTCTTCTCACTTCTAATTCTTATTGAAACCCTTGTCTTGAGCTACCAATCAAATATTCCAGTTTTTTATTTGCTGTTCCAAATTCCCAGTCAAAATTAGCCTTTCCTTTCTTGGTGGTCCCAAAGCACTTCGTGGGTCTGGTATGAGATTGAGCACATTCTGATTTTTAATACATCACTATGTGTACAGTTTTCATTACTTAATTGTAACTCCTAAATGTCAGAGACCATATCCTTTTGGATGGAATTAATATTAAAATAAGAGACTTATAATTTATCTGAATAAACCACACACACACACACACACACACACACACACACACACACACACACACAGTGCAGTGGAAATGGTTATGTACCATAAAGTTTAATGGTGGCACAAGGCTTTGTGAACACCAGTTTGAATTGATCGCCCGTCATATCAATACATATTTTATATATGTCATTTCATTCAAACTCCCAACAAAAATGCAAGGTCATTATTATGAGAATTCACTTTATAGATGCAGAAACACACTGAAAACATGAAGTGACTTGCCCAAGGTAACACAGCTAGTAATGGAAGAACAGGGATCAAATCCAGATATAGAATCTCATAGTCTTCAGTGGGCATGGAGGAAGTTACTCTTTTGCTGTGCCAGCTCCTCTGATCTGTCCATCACTTACATCATCTCTTTCCTTCTGAGAAGGCATAGTCTCTAAGAAATACCTTAAAATGACAAGAACTGGGGTGCCTGGCTGGCTCAGTTGGTTAGGTGTTTGCTTTGGGTTCAGGTCATGATCCCAGGGTCTTGAGATTGAGATGAAGCCCTGCATCAGGTTCTCTGCTTAGGGAGTCTACTTCTCTCTCTCTCTCTCCCTCCCACTGTTTGTGTGATCTCTCTCTCTTAGATAAATAGATAAAATCTTAAGAAAAAAAATAAGATGACAAGAACCTTGGACTTGGTCAATATGTTCTGATCAACTGAGTCCTGAGGAAGAATTTGTTTGACAGCCTCATGAGGTCCTCTCCAGACAACTCCTGTCCATGATCAGGTCCCTTGCAGAGGGCAGTGACCTGGGTCCTTCACACAACCCCCATATGCCTTTGGAAACTCAGCAGTACTTTAAGTAGTCATCAGTACTAGTTTGCAAACAATTTGAGGGCAAGGAGCATGTCCTCTAGTCTTTTTAGTAACTCTTTATATCTTCCTAGGCTATTGACTCTGAATGTGAATTAGATTTATTTCATGGGAATAGTGTGAATTTGAGTTCTTTATTTTTAAGGAGAAGCAAAACCATAAGTGCTTCCCTTTGAAAAGGGCCCAGTAACTGATTATTCACATGAAGTGAATTAAATTGATTTGCAGTTGGGTCACTTCTACATCAGAGGAAAAGGAAGGGATTGTTTTTCTCTAATAAGTTTCCGTGAGGTTCTGATAAGAAAAAATGTTTTTTCTTTAAACAGAAATTTTTATATACTCTCCAAATCTTACCATGATTTCAAGTTCTATTCTGTAACAACAGATGAGGAAAAGGCATGATGCTTTGGTGTTGATTGTAGTTTCAAGATCTGCCTCTGATAAACATTTCAGGTTTGAATTCTTATTAGAATTCATTTAAATTTACCTATGACCACAATTCTCTGAAAGTTGTTATTTTAAATGCAAACTGCTTTGGAATTTCTTGGTAATGATGATTAAGAGTATAGATTCTGGAGTCAGGATTGGATCACTGAGGTTGAATCAAGGTTGTAACACTTACTAACTGTGTAACTTTAGACAAGTTGCCAGACCTCTCTGTGCCTCAGTTTCTTTATCTGAAAAATAGAGACACTAAAACTTATTCATAAGTTTGTCAACAGGATGAGATGACAGAGCATAATGCTTGATTCATGAAAAAGTAATAAAAAAATGTTAGCCATTATTAATTGTAATAGTTTCTGATAAAAGAGTTTGACTCTGGCATATTCCTTTTCAATGATTTCTTCCAATTATCTACTCTTTTTCTCCACCTACTCTTATTCCCTCTCAAGTTTTCATTTTGGGGTAAACCAATTTGAACAATGCTAAGTACCAAAAGAATCTCTGAAGCTGACCAGAAAATGCTCATTCCTATCCTCAGCCAATAAATTTGTCCTTTCTGCCTCTGAGGCACTCTCCCCATCATTACTTGCATTTGAGTGACTTGCCCATACATCTGTTATTTTGTTTTCAACAGGTCTTCCTAAAAGTCTGCACTGGCCAATATCTAGTTCATCTTGCACAATTTTTTTCATCAAATCCTATAAGAACACCTAGACTAAGACTAGCCCCAAACTGTACTATTTGTTCTTTCTTTCTTTTTTTTCTTTTTCTTTTCTTTTCTTTTCTTTTGTTTTATTCATTTTGACACACAGAGAGATATTACAAGTAGGCAGAGAGGCAGGCAGAGAGAGAGGAGAGAGGAGGAAGCAGGCTCCCTGCTGAGCAGAGAGCCCGATGTGGGCCTCGACCCCAGGACCCTGGGATCATGACCTGAGTCGAAGGCAGCAGCTTTAACCCACTGAGCCACCCAGGCGCCCTTTTTTTTTTTCTTTTTCTTTCTTTTTTTTCCTAGCATAGTGCCAGATGGCACTTAGGTTATGATAATAAAGGAAATCTGTTTTCTTCTTCATATTTTCTGTCTCTGTCATAAATCTTAACTGACTTTAGATGAACAGCAATTTAGAAGTTCAAGTTTCAGGTGAAGATTCAGTTTGAATTTCACTTTATTATTAAAATGATTTGCTTTTGCCAATAGGAATTAATTCAATGTCATTTTAGTGGAAGTCTTTTGACAAACAGTGATAAAAATCCAGCCAAGATAACACTTTGGCATTGGGCAGTTTTATTTATTTTTTTGTTTTTGCTTATCTTTATTGAAGAACTACAAGTAAGAAACTCCTTAACTCTTATTATGCCTTTGAAACATGGATAACACCAAACTGCACTACCTAGGAAAGAAGAAAGAAATCGGAACACTGTTAAAGGTGCTGTCAAAACTGACTGGTATTTATTCACAAATCTAGCAGACTATTGAGGCATAAAATGGGTAACTTTTTAGGTCATTGCTTCCAAACACAAATTATAATAATTTCAGGGTAAGAGAATGTTTGAATATCTACAATTTAAGGGAAGCAAAAGCCAGGAAAATTATTATATTGGCTTGAGTTAAAATAGTTACAGACAACACCAAACAACAATAGCACCAACAAAAAACTTACAGAAATGGGAGGACCTGTGATCCAAATTCTACCTAGACTGAGGAAAGGTGATTTTATAGGAAAGCAGCCTATGAACTACATTGATGAGATCAGGGCTGATTTGGGGAAAATGGGGTGGGAAGGAAATAAAGCTTATAATGCCACTGATCTATATTAGGTTATGGAAAGTATTATGCAAAGAGAATTGGGACATAATTTATATTTTATCTGAAATGGGTTGTCAACCTGAATTATCTTAAAGAGTGTTGGCAGAAGAATGGAATCACTTTTTTTGGTTTTGTTATTCAAGAGATAAGACTACAGGAAAATAGAAAAATAATTTGACGATATGTTAAGGAAAATATGTGAGGTCTGTTACAAAACATTGTGCTCATTTGCTTAACTCTCCCTTCCCTTTTGTCGTTCTCAGTGTGGAAGCTTATGGGGGGAACATTGTCAAATCATTCTTTCACAGTTACCGTTTAGAATCATGTCTGTAAACGTTGCTCAGCATCTGGATGAGGGCCAGCACTGTTAGGGGTTTACTTAGTGGGTAAGGAGAGAGCGGAGATCGATGTTAATCCACAGGAAAGCAGATTGTCCCGGTCAGACCTTTGTCCACGAGTCACGTGCTTCCCTCTGTTTCCTGGGGCTCTGGGTATGACTCTCTTAGGACCTCGCAGTCCAGGCCTGTACAACTGGAGCCCAGGCAGATGGGCATCTGAGCAGAAAGTAGATCAAATGGCCGGCAGATGTCAGATATAGTGCTTGAAAATTTGGGAGTCCGTCTGGCGTCAGCTCGAGCCCCAGCTTTGCCACCTACGAGTTGTGTTACATTGGGCAAACTCACTACTCTTTATGAGCCTCAGTTTTTTCAAGTCTAAAATGGGAATAGCAGGAGCACTTGGGTCTGTTCTGAGCTGAAAATGAGAAAAGGCTTAACAAATGCCTGTCATCATGCCTTAACCTTGCTAGGGGTTCACAAGCTACAGATGATACTATTATGTAAAAGGCCTATCATTTACAAAGTGTCCAATAAAGGTCTTGCTAGCAGAGATCATATCAAAAATGAGCAACTATTTCTCCATGGTTGTTTTCCCCCAAGTCCTCTCTGGAAATGTCCATGTCTGGGTGAAACAGTCTCCAGAGGCAGAGATGATGTGTTCATAGTGAGGCGAGGCAGTGTGGCCTGGGGTCTGGAGTCAGAGGAACTGGTTAGAAGCCTGGCTCTGCCATTACTTGCCGTGGGACTTGAGACAGGACTTTTAGTGTCTTTGAGCTTCAGTTTTCCTGTCTTAAAAACCTCCATTTTGTGATGATGTCCCCCCCCTGCCCCACTGAGTTGTGGGACTCAGATGAATTCTGTGTGAATTCCATGTGTAACGTTCAAAGTGAGATAAGACACAAATTCACCCACAACCGAGAGGCCCTTAGGACCCTCCTCTCAAAAGAAAGTGTATCTAGACCACTCCTGCAGCCGTACGGGCTCTTTATCAACTGCCCTCACTCTTGCTTCGCTTTTTGGGGAAAAATTCTTTTAAGGAATGGCCTGCTTCCTCACCATCTGCTCGCTCTATTAATGATATTGAACTTAATTTTGGTGCTTAACCTTGTTTTGGAAAGCAATCTCTCATTTCACCAATGAATCAGTAAAATCCAAATCACAAACCCAAAGCCCTTGCTATTTGAACTGTCTATAACACTTGACATGATTACCCGCTCCCACCTTCATCATAACAACAGGGAACATACTTCCTATTGCACTGTACTAGCCACCTACCTCTGGTGGCAGGTATGAAGGCCTCATTTTATTTAGGAGGAAACTGAGGCACAGAGATGGTAATTAACTTGTCACAGAACTGCCACATAAGTATCAAAAAGAAAAAAAGGGAAATAGATTGGAACCATGTTAATATTGATGCTTCTTCTTGGAGCTTTATCCTTAGCTTCAATTTGTAATCTTTCTCGATGAAAATATCCAAAGTACTGTGTACCTTTCCTATGGCATCTGTTTCACTCCTAACCCCTGGAATGTGATATATAATCTATAGTCTCTTTGAGGACATCTTTTAGCATAATGCTTTGTTGGGACAAATTATATTTTAAGAAATGGAGCATTAGACAAAAATCTTTCCTTGGACTGATAAATCTGAAGAGTGAACACTAAATAGGAACATGAAAATATCAATTCCTTCCTGGCTCATTGATAAACAATGTAATGCTGACTTTCTCAGGCTCAGAGTTCCCTTGGGGTGAGTTGGTCAAGGGGTTTTTCTCCATACTATTGCATTGGTAGAGAAACATAGCTGAAGCATCCAGTTGTGCACACTTTGTTTAGAAAGTCTCATTGCTATTCTGATTGATGACAAAAGATCCCAGCCAGGCAAAGTATAATGTGAGTTAGATAAACTCAAGGTAAGGTAATGCTCAGGGGAGGAATTTGAGCAAGTTTGTGTGATGCCCAGAAGGACCATAAACAAAAGACAATGAGTGTTGTTACATTTCCTGTTGACCTTTATTTAACAGAATTTTCTTACTAGAAAAGAGCTTGCTTTAGCTTATTGTTAAAATTGCTGTTTGTTCACCTGCTTTGAAAAAGGAACAGGCAAGAGTAAGCACAGAGGTAGATAAAGAGTTTGCCTTCCTGGTGTTGGTGTAGTGTTCTCTTGATCTCTTTTTTCTCTAAGATTATACTTATATGAATATAATGAATATAACATGTACATAACATTATATAAATATATACATATATATTGGGCAAAGGGGCTGATGTATGAAGTAGAGGCAAAGCACAGTGTGGGACACAATAGTATTTTAAAGGAAAATGTACTAAAATATAGGAGGACTGTTAGGTATAATGCAACTTCAATTTTTGTCAGTGAAAATAATTGAATATAAGTAATTTCATATTGTTCAGCTTTTTACAAGACACCTCAACTTATACTGACCCAAATCCTATAATGGAAGTGACACTATCCCACTAACAGAGATGAAGCTTTGAGAAGTTAAATGGTTTTCCCAAGGGCATGCACTAGATCGATTTTGAACCCAGGTCAACTTTCCTTCTATTCCATAAAAGTATCTTTTCATAAATGTGTCTCTTCATGAAATTTGTAAGTCGAATTAAAAAAAAAGAAAAATGATGTATGTGTATAACTATGTAATAAATAAGTAGCAAAATGTAAAACCTGCTGAAAGAGCTCAAATCCTGGAGAGGTCCTCTCTAGCTTGGAGGACGATGAAGGGAAAGAGGGGAAAATGGAAAGAGTTGGGAGAAGGTTCTATCCAGAAGGGACCATTGGAGAGTTGGTACGACTTCGACAGGTGGAAATGGAGAGTGGGAGGGAGACATTTCCTGAGTGTTTGAAGTGCATTGGGCCAAGGCACAGGGACATGAGGATGTTGTGATAGGTATGTTTGAGGGGTGGCAAGTGGTACAGTTTAATTGTAATATAAAGTGAGAAAGGGGAGGTAAAGATTAGGCTGGAAATTGATCTGGACACCAAAAGTTAGGAGGACTGTGATGACCTGTCTTGTTGGATGAGACTTGATTTACTTGGCTAAGCAAGAGCCACTGAAGAGCTGTGATGACAGAAGTTCCATGACTAAGGTCATGCTTTGGAGTTACTCATTAGGAAAGGCTGGAAGGAGAAAACAGGGTGGGAAGAGATTAGAACAGTTTTTTTTTTCCCTTCGAAATTTCTGTATGAGTGATCTAGCTAGGGTGTTTATTAAAGTTGTAGGCCTTACCCAAAAAGATTCTGAATACAGGCCACATGAATTGATACTTTTAAAATGCTCCCCAGGTAATTCTTATGCCAGAAATTTAAGGATAGCATTTTGAAAAAAAAAAAAAATCAGACTAGGGGCAAGGAGGTTGGTGAGCAAACTACCATAACAACGAAGGTATGAGAACAAAGGGGCTTTATTTGTACAGAGAGGAATAAAGACACAGACACATAAGATTTTTGAAGGAAGACTCAATAGGACTCAGGCCAATTGGGTCTATAGTTGGGGACAGATTCAAAGAATAGTTGGCTTTAGAAGCTGGGCCGTCAGTAGCACAATGAATAGAAACCTGAGGCAGAGTAGATTTATTAGGTCTTACCACAAGTTCAGTTCTGCCAAGTGAGTTTGGAAGTGAAGACAACAGTCATAGGGAAATGTGTACTAGGTGGCAGGCAATGTGGGACTTGGGTTGGGGAGCAGGTCACAATTGAAGAGGTGGTTTGGGATGAAAGTAGAGACAGTATTTTTTTTTTTTAAGTCTTGTGCTTTTTTCTCTCTCTTCTTTTAAGATTTTATTTATTTGGGAGAGAGCGGATGAGCAGGGGCAGAGGGAAGGGAGGTGCAGACTCCATGCTGAGCAGGGAACATGATGCAGAGATCCATCCCAGGACCCTGGTATCATGACCTCAGCTGAAGGCAGGCACTTAATGGACTGAGCCACCCAGGGGCCCTGAGACAGTATTTTCAATTACTGAAAAGTATAACAAAAAATAAGGAAAGGAAAAAGAGGATCTAGCAAAGAGGAAAGATAGGAAGGGACTGTAAAATAGGAGGGAACCTGGGAAATGAAACAATTAAAATCAAGGAAAGAGGGCACCTGGGTGGCTCAGTGGGTTAAAGCCTCTGCTTTTGGCTCAGGTTATGATCTCAGCATCCTGGGATCGAGGCCCACATCGGACTCTCTGCTCAGCAGGGAGCCTGCTTCCTCCTCTCCCTGTCTCTCTGCCTGCCTCTCTGCCTACTTGTAATCTCTCTGTGTGTCAAATAAATAAATAAAATCTTTAAAAAAAATTAAAATAAAATAAAATAAAATCAAGGAAAGAGAGGATTTCAAGAAAAATTCAATCATTCTGTGTGTATCATATATATATATTATATATACATATATACGTATATATGTATATATATTATATATACATATATATGTATATATGTATATATATTATATATATATGTAAAATGATTGAGGGTCATCACGGTTGTGAAAAAGCCAAATTGGGTGACTTTTTCTGTAATCACAGGAAACCAGTGTCATCAGAATTCATATACAAGTGTTTTAAAAAAAAAGATGGGAAGCAAGAAAGTGGAGTTGGTAAATATAGACTACAATTTCAAGATTTTTTTGATCAAAGAGAACTCTAGTCATGTTTCAGGGTTCATAACCTCACCATCTATCCAGTTACTCAAGACAGAAATCTAAAATTGTCCTTGACACCTTCTTCTTCTTTACCCACATCCTCTCAGATTTAGCCCATCACTAACTCTCTGATAGGACTTATTGAACATGGATCCTTCTGGCCACATGGCTGCCATTTTACTGCTACCTGGTCTAAGCTACCTTCATCTGCATTATTACAATAGTCTTTCCATTGATCTCTCTGTATCCACTTGCTCACCTCCATTTTGATCACCACAGGGCAGCAGACCAATGACAGAGATATCTTTGCAAAGCACAGCTATCTTCTCAGCCTCCTGCTTAATACCATGGATGACTTCCATTGCTCTTTGCATAATGAGCAAACTTCTTCACAGGACCTGTAGGGGATCACCTAGCCAGGTGCTTTTTATTGCCTCTTCAGCCTCATCTTTAAACACATGCTGCCTGATCCCTGCTCTCCAGCCACACTGGCCACTTTTCAGAGCATAGTCCCCTTTTACTCTCTGTAACAGGCTTCCTTTTTATCTCATGCATTAATATTTATTTATTTAATTTATTTATTTAGATTTTATTTATTTATTTGACAGAGACAGTGAGAGAGGGAACAGAAGCAGGGGGAGTGGCAGAGGGAGAAGCAGGCTTCCTGCTGAGCAGGGAGCCCGATGTGGGGCTTGATCCCAGGACCCTGGGATCATGACCTGAGCCAGAGGTGGAAACTCAATGACTGAGCCACCCTGGCGCCCCTCATTCATTAATTAAAAAAAAAAAATTGTCTTTCACTAGAGTACAAGTCCCGTAAGAGCAGGAAATTCCCACCCTCTCTCATGCCCTCCCACTCTTTCCCACACACAGGTGTGACACTTGATAAACGTTGAATAAATGAGGGTGCCATATTTTAGCCTTGCATGTGCTTTTTCCCTGCCTAGAAAGCTTTTACTCTAATCCCTGCTGCTTTCACACTTGCTCTTTTTTTTTCTTCACTTTCATACTTCTCATTTAGCATCTCAGTTCTTTCTACCTCAGAGACACTTTCCCTGACATTCTTGACTACACTAATGTCTCTAATTAAATAATCTCTTACCACTTATTACATTTGTAATTTTGCATTTATTCACGTGACTATTAGAAAAGTATCTTTCTCATCCAGGACTATAACCTCCATGGTTGGGGATGGGGTCATTTGTGAGTTGGCTCAACACTGTAATCCCAATACCCATCATATTGCCTACTTCATAGTGGATTCTCAGTAAATATTCATTGAATAAATGAATGAGTAGTTGAGTGAATGCAGACATGGAATGAAGACTGATCAATGAAAGGCTAGCAAAATGGAGAGTAGATAATTTTTTAATGTGGACACCTGAGCACATCAGTCTAAGGTAAGAATCTTCTTCCAGTAAACAAACTAAACACCATATGAAATCAAAATTACATGCAAGGCAACTTTTCTTATAGGCCTATAAATCAGAGCCTATCTCTTATTTTTTATACCATTTTTTCACAGTTTCATTTCAGCAGACACCAGATCCACTTGTCGGGGGAAATAGGCCTAGAAGATTGAGAAGCAGGCTGTAATAGACATTCTTTCTTTCTTTATTTTTTAATTTATTTTATAGAGAGCGAGCACAAGCAGGGGGAGTTGCAGGCAGAGTGAGAAGCAGACTCCCCACTCAACAGGGAGCCGGCCCAAGGGTTTTGATCCCAGGACCTCAGGATCATAACCTGAACCAAAGACAGAAGCTTAATGGACTGAGCCATCCAGGCTCCTCTGTAATAGACATTCTTTCGCTAATTTTCTTTGTATCATGGCAATTGTTATCTTTTATACACCCAAAGAGATTTTCTAAAATTTGGTAACATATTATCTAAGCCTTCCTTCTCCTTTAGATATGAACTTTCCCTTTCTCAACTTTTTTTTTATTCATTCCAACAGAGAATTGAGTTCTGTACTGTTCTATTTTTATGTTTTTAAAGCAAATAGTTACCTTGAGTTGTCTACACAGAAGCCCCACATGACTGTTGCCAAGCGCCACACAGGATCAAATAAAACTGCTAGAAGGGAGGTTAAAGCAGTCATTGGTTATTCCCACAGAGAGGAAGAAACTGGATCAATGCTGTTAGAGGTTTGCCTCTAAAGTTAGGTATTATTATCTTCCAGATGTCAGGTTGATTTCCCCCCTTAATTTCTTCATATGGAATATACCAGGAAACGAAAAAAAAAAAAATCCAAAGACAACCAGTGGCTCCAGATTTACTACAGAAATACAATCCCTCTGAGGAAATTCCAGTTCACTTTGATGGAACTACAAATACTTCACATGGTCAGAAATTTTCAAATGATTGTACAAAACCAAACTCAAAACATTGAAGAATTTTCTCATGGGCAAGATTTACCAAGTGTGGGGCACCTGGGTGGCTCAGTCAGTAGATGGTTAGTTAAGCATCTGCCTTTGGTTCAGATCATGATCTTGTGGTCCTGGAATGGACCCCAGCATCATTGGGCTCCTTGCTCAGCAGGGAGTCTGCTCCCTCTGTCCCTCCCGTCCCCCCCTCTCCACTTGTGCTCTCTCTCTCTCTCTCAAATAAATAAATAAAATCTTAAAAAAAAAAGATTTACCAAATGCTTCTCTTTCAGCCTCATAAAGTGCTGTATACAGCACAGCCAGAATGATCCTCTGCATCTGTGAGAAGAAACAAAGATTCTATATTTGCATTTGAATTCCTATTTTTTTTTTTAAACTTCCTAAGAGTTTCACTTTGAAAGATAGTTTACTTTTGCGGGTAAGAGTTATGGAGTCATATGCTTGACCGTTGCTAGATTTCCAGTGAAAAATTTAATAATTAAAAGACTTAAAAGTCTAACCAAACTAATTATTTATAAAGTCCTGAACTATGTCACAAAGTACAATGGAATTCCCCAGACACATGTAGTGTCATAAGGGCTTTATTTTGACAAAGTTCCAAATTGAATCCTCCTTTGGTAGAAGCCTACGTGGATTGGTTTTATAAATTGTTTCCAATGACAGAGATGTCTGTGAGCAATGAAATTCTATGGATAAACTGGCAAGATCAGAACTCACCCCCTTTTCCTTTCTCTTCCATAAGAGCCCTTTCTGCACCATAGTGCACAAAAGGGATTCAGTGCAATTAAGATCTGTGTGGTTTCTAGAACCCTACATCTCCAGTCAAGCAGCCTGGAAAATAATGATAAGACATTTACCTGATTTCTGTACTATGACTCTACCTCAGGGAACAGGGTGAAGAGAAGAGTGTCTATCAATCAAAAAGTTATTTAAAAAAAATCATATATACTTAATACAGTTATGTTCACCTAAGAATTATAAAAATATCTTGTCTGCTCTCAAGGAGTTTACAACCTAATTATCTGGGCTAGAAATTATACTTTAAAAATTAGTTACATATTTTACTACTTGCCTAACTATTCTTATTTACACTTCGAATGGATTTGTTGAAAACAGAAAATGAGCTTCCATGTCCAGAATATTCTGGAGGTTTAATTTCACACTCAGGAAAACACCAAAGTGACAAGGAACATGCACATGGGATTCATCTGACATTTTCCCTATTTAGTACAAATGCTGGCAAATGTAAACCAAAGCCTTGCTGTCTGGTGGTATAAGCATCTTCTCTCTCTTTCCTGGGAAGTCAGCAGGCTTGACATTTTGACAGCTGATTTATTTTTCCCCTCCCCCTGAGCTGAAATTCTCACCCAAGCTCATCTGTCACCCTGGCTTTGATGAGGAGGGGGTTTAGGTGTTTGCTGTCTGAGGCTGTCATACTTGAAGTTGGCTTCAAATGAAAGCCTCCACCATACTCTTTAGAAAGCCAGGTAGCAGCTGTGGGCCGAGAGAAGTGCAGAGAAGGGGAGGGGAAACAGTCAAGGAAGCAGCCAGTAGAGAGCACAGGTGAAGGAGAAGTTAGTTAGCAAAGGGCAGGTCCAGGGCTATCTTATTAGAAAATAGTTCCATGCCCACTCTTTTCCAAGGTGCATGATTGATCTATCCACTTAGTCATTTACCCTCCTTAGGTCAAACTGGACACTAAGAAATCTAGTATAGATCTCATTCATTCATTCATTCATTCATTCAATTAGTCATTCAAGAATACTTATAGAGCATTAACTACTTGCTAAGAACTCTGCCAGGCCCTGGAAATACTGAGATGAGTATGACCCAGTCCTTAACCTGCAGGGATTTAACAATTTTACTGGGGATGAAGGGAGCAGATTAGATTAGATCACAGCACAGTGTGCTAAGGACCATGGCAAAACCATGCACAGAGTATTTTTAGAGCAAAAAGGAGCAATATCCTGTGAAGATTTAAAACAAAAAAAATCATACCTTAAAAATCTGTGACAGTCTTATGACAGTGGCATATCCACACTGTTGGACAGAGACAGTACTGTTGGGACCAGGTGCATTTAAAGAGGTGAATTTGAGAAATGACACAGTATTGAAGGAAACAAAAATGCACAAATGTGATCATTAGTGATACAAACTGACCTTCAAGAATCTGAAATTGGAGAAGTTGTTTGGTGTCAGATGAAGTTCAGAACTGATTAAAGAAAATTTTAGCTTATGTAGTAGATTCGTCTTTGAGAATATGTTCCAATAGTTTAATTGGAGGTGCTAATTTTTATTAAGCAATGAAAGGAAATTGAATTCCTTTGCACTAAGAAATTTGTAATGTTAAATCTAGAATAATTGATGATGGTAATTGCCAATTTCATGCATGTCCCACACTGAAGTCCTATTACATGAAGTATTCATTGGATCAGTTTAGAAATAATAAAGCTCGGGTAGTCACAGTCAGAGTGGAGACAGGAGATGTTGAAAACGGAGCTTGACAAAGCTGAGGGGAGGCACTCAGATAAAGTCCTTTTTTTATTTTTAAAGATTTTATTTATTTGACAGAGAGCGCGCTTGCACAAGCAGGGGAAGCGGCAGGCAGAGGGAGAAGCAGACTCTCCACTGAGCAAGGAGCCTAATGTGAGGCTAGATTCCAGGACTCTAGGATCATGACCCGAGCCAAAGACAGTACTGACTGAGCCACCCAGGTGCCCCAGATAAAGTTCTTTTAACATGAATCTGTAAAATTGGGTTTGGTATCTTAGAAAAGCCAATATTTTCTTGATGTTTCCAGAATTGCTTCTTGCATTTTGTGTCTATCCAGAAATGAGCAAATGTGAAACATTTTCAGAAGTTCTGTTTCTGGCACTGGCCAGGTGCTCAAACATCTTGAGTTTTATGTGATACCTTAATGCTTACATGGTTCTTAAATGGTATCTATAAGATGACTTTAGCAGCAGGCAATGCCAAGAAATAAGACCTAAAGGAGGACATACTTGAAAACAAATCTCTCAGTGCTATAATATATTGTTACATGTGTTTTATACACACACACACACACACATATACACACATATATAATATGTTACATATATTATATATATATAATGTTTAGAAGTTTCATCTAAGATAATGAAGGGAAGATAGATACCATGTGTTACGCACACACATGGTGCTAACAGCTATGCACAGACTATCCCATTTAATCCTCACGACCCCATAAATGAAGTACTATTTCTGCCTATGTTTCTGCTGAAGCAGAGGAGGCTCAGGAAGGTTTTGACAACTGGCAATGGGCAGAAGTGGGATTCAGTCTTCAGGACTGTGAAGCTGGGGTTCCAACACTCCCTTATACTGCATGTCTAAAAACCGAGGTTTTCTTAGTAAATTAGTGTTCATTTAACTTGTTTCACAGGAGTTTAAGTCTCCTTTTGTTTGTGGAAGAAATACAGGAAGCACCCACATTGTTCATAGAGGAAAGAAAAATCTTTTCTTCAGATTCTGTCTTTTAAAAAAATTCTCCTAATCACTGGCAGCCTTTAGTCACTAAATAGATTAAAGAAGGTTAGTCTGTCATTCTATTTGTGAGGAGTCTCTATGGCTAAAGGGAGAGCAAATTTCAATAGTTTACTAGTTCTTTGACCTTCAGCAGTTTGAGTAACCTTAGTTTTCCTAGCCATTCAATGGGAAGTATAATATCCATAATTCCGGCATACTGTGAGGATAAAATGACAATAACAATGAGAGCGCTATTACTTTTCAAGCATTTCCTCTGTGCCAAGTACTCTAAGGAGGCACTGATTCACGTGATCACATTTAATCTCTAACCCAAAGAGGTACCCGTGAGGTAACTGAGGCTCTGGAAGGTTGAAAAATTTGCCCCTAGTCACATAACTATGAAGTAGAGAAGGTGAGAGTCAGATCAAACCTATCTCTTTCTACAGCTTGTGCTTGTCTTAGACGCTGTGTCCTTTTCACATCACATTACCTCTCTAGACTATGGAACCTTCTAGAAATATTGGACTTGATTATTTGTACCCCATTTGGACAGTAAGATAATTTGATTATACCTTAATTATTTGAAGACATGTACTTTATGAGTGCTAGAGAGGTCATGATTAACAAGACCATGAGACTAACCATGCTGATTTTGAAAGTAATAAATGGAATGTAAATGACTAGTACCATTATTAGTTACTGTTATTTGATTCCTTTTGCCAAATCAAGTACTGAGGATTGTATGCTCAGAAAGGGGTATTGAGCCCAGTTGTATCCGGTTTTGCCAACCTGGTTTTGCCATCCCTTCTCTCATCACTAGCAGAGAGCAGAGAAAATACAGAATATGTTTATGTCCATAGTTATTTGTACAGATCTGTGAAGATGTCTTTTTGAAAAAGAAGTCCTCTTCGGATAAGATCAAATTCAGGCAAATTGAATTTTTATTTGCTTTGACATAGATTGGAATCAGTGATGTGATATTTTTTTCCTTCCTGTGTAGAGAGGAGAAAGAAAATCATCTTGATAAATCTCCTTGACTTTCCTCAAGGTGTTCAATATCTTTCTCTTTGGAAAAAGCAACAGGGCATTTTGACCCAGCTGTGACCCTCAGGTTGATAAACTTATGCTTGGAGCCTAATGTTACTGATGGATTTTGTTGGGGATGAACATTCAGTTCCTATATTCATTTGTTTATTCATTTGACAATTGATGCTATAGATACATCTGGGAACATAACAAAGTCACTGTTCTACTCGAGTCTACATTCTAGCAGGAGAGACACAGACAATAAAAACTCAACATATAGTAAGTTGGGGAATAATTTGGTATACATGGAGAAAAAGCAGGGACTTGGAATAGGAAGCATGCAAAAGGATATGATTTAAAAGACTTTTAGGGAAGTCTTCACTGATAAAGGGACATTTGGCAGAGACCTGAAGAAAGTGAGACACTGAGTCATGTGGCTGTGTAGGGGAGAAGTTCTCCAGGTAGTGGGCATAGGCCCTGAGGTTTGAGAGTACATGGCAGGTTTGAGGAAGAGTCAGAAAGCCAGTGTGGCTGAAGTTGAGTGCTAAAGGGAGAATGGCAGGCAAGGGGGTGAGGGAAGAACCCCGGACTGATCACACATAGCCTGTGGACCACTGAGGGGATCTGGCTCTTAGCTGTAGTCAGATGGGAAGATGTCGGAGGCTTTCGAGCAAAAGATACCATGATTTAGCTTCAACACTGAAACAGCCACTGGTATTGGATACAGAATAGAATGTGTGTGTGTGGGAGCAGGGGAGACAGAAGCAAAAGCTCAGTGAATGGTGAACATATTGCTATAATCTGAGGCTTGGTGGTAACTTGCTCAGAGTGGTAGCAGTGGGAATAATAATCAAATTCTAGGTACAGTTTGAAGGTAGAAGTAATGGAATTTTCTGTTCTGTGTGAAGGGAAGGGAAGATTCAAAGAGAATTCTGGAATTTTTCCCCTGAGCAAGTGGAAGAATGGAGTTTCCATTTCCATACATAGGGGAAAATAAGGGAGGAGGACATTTTGTGTAGAAATTCAGAAATTCGATTTTGAACATATCGTGTGAAGTGCCTATAGGACATTTAAGTGGAAATGTTATATAGGTAGTTGAATTTGTAAGTTTGGAGGTTAGGGGAAAATTCCAGCTTAAGGATTTGAATTTGTGAGCTCTCTATGTATGGATAGTTTCTAAGGTCTTGAGATGAGGCTGGAGTCATTTAGGAAGAAAGTGTAGATAAAGAAGAGATGTACAGTTGAGCCATGGAACACTCCAACACTTAAAGATTTAGAAGACAACGAGGAGCCAGCAAAGGAGATTGAAAAATTCTCTACCTATTAAGTAGGGAGAATTACACACACACACACACACACACACACACTCTCTCTCTCTCTGTCTCTCTCTCTCTCTCTCTCTCACTCTCTCACTCTTTTTCTGGTAAACCTGGGTTAAGAAGTAGGAGGCATCAGTCTACTAGAAAGGATGATGCCAAGATTTTCATGATGTGCCGACCAAGAAACCCAAGGAGAAAGAGGCTCTGATAGGGGAATAGCATTTCTGGGCAATCTTGCTCAGACCAACAAATGACTTTAGAATTTGGGGTGAAGATGAAGTGGATGATATGAAGTATGATAATGGGGAAAAGATGGCAACATGGTTGCTAAAGGAAATAAAACTGTGTAAGTCTCCTTGTGACTATTAGTATAATACCTGCTTTTTGAAAAAATTTAGTAACTATAAATGAATAAAGAGAATAAAATGCACCAATAATACACACTAAGAGAACTTCTGACGTTTTGGTATACTTTTTTTCTAGTTTTTTTCATACACACATATGTATAAAAATTAAGATTATATTGTATATACATTATTATAGTCCTTTTAATTTGACATAATAGCAAGACTATTTTTGGAAGATTCATTTGTTATCATCTTTTGAGAAGAGGAAAAAGCTGACTGAAGAGAAGAGTGTGTTAGCTTGAGAAACGTCCGGTCCAATATCAACCAGTAAAGTAGAATGATGAGTGAGTGAGTGTGTGTGTGTGTGTGTGTGTGTGTGTGTGTGTGTATGGGAGAGACAGAGAATAAGGGTGACTGTGGACTTGGTGAATTGTGTCTTGGTGACTGATACATTGGCTGTGTTACCCGTGGGGACTGAGAAAACAAGGCTAACTAAAGCTTTGCTTATTTTTTATGTCAGGGTGAATTCTGGACAGCCGGAGGATCATTGGTTTTTCATTACTAGATTATAACACAAACTGAAAGGGAAAAATATTGTAAATGCTTTGGTTGATATCTACCAATACAAAGAAGTAATGAAATTAGTTTGTGATGCAACGTAGGTTGTTTTGACTAAATTACTTAGTTGGGCTTTCCCCATATCTTACAAAGAAAATAAATTCCTTATCTCCCCTGTATTTTTCATATTATACGGTCTAGTCTAGACACATATACCTTGAAGATTTAATATAGGAATTTTTTCATAAATCTGTGAAAATTGTGAAAAGTCATTTTAGTTTATCAGTAAAGTGTTATGAGCATGATGATAGCAAAATAATTTCTCTTATTGATAACTTTTGTGGCACAGACTGATTCTAAAATAAATATTTGATGAGATTAGAATCAGAAGATATTGGCAAGACGAGAGCCAGTGAAAATTTCTTTCAAATAAATGTAATTAATGAAAAAAATAGAAATAATATTCAGCTGTAAACTTCTGACAGCAGTATGTAAAGAGTGTGTGTGTGTATTTGTTTGTGTATCGCAAGCTCTCTTGTTACATATGGGTTCTCGACTGGTGAGCACAAATTGGCTGGAGGATGGGACTTCACAAGGTCAAGGTCACACATTCCACTGGCCACATAGAGGCAGAAAACTATGTCACAGTCATCGGTTGCATCAGAAATTTTATACGGTTGTTTTATGGATATGTACTCTTGGTCACATAACAATTAGATAAGAGAGTTGGGCTGGTTCCATAATATTAATCACACTATTAGGAAAAATAGACATACAACTTTTAGCATAGATGCCATACTGTACAGGGCAACGATTTCAACTTTGTGAATGGCAGTATATATACAGAAGCTCACAGCTGTGCAAACTCAACTGCATTAGACAAGAGAAAAAGCCCTACTTAGCCTTATCTCCAATATTCATCTGAAAACAAGCACACCATAACTGCCTCCCACTTTTTTCCTAGTTAATACTGCATTAGTATCAAAGTTTTAGAAGAATATTACATTCTTTTATAAATATACAATTATTCTTTGTATCTTTATTATTTGTTATAAACAAATCAGTGCATCAGAACCTAGGGTTTTTTCAAAATCTAAAGCAACCTCTTTATATTTTGGAGTTTGGGAAGTCCATCGGGGGAAATAACGCAACAGCACTGAGAAATGCACTCACTACGTTTCTGCCACTTCTCATTGAGGGTCATATGCAATGACAAATGCTGAAACTTGCACCATAGATCAAGTTGGGGAAACATTAGTTTCTGACCATTGCATTTTTGCTTTAAAAATCTCAACCTACGATTTCCTGACATTGCCTTTTCTGATGGAGCTATACCAATCCCATAATAAAGTACAAAGCAGTGTAAGTTCCTCTGCAAATCTACTCATTATCTGCACGACTTTGGAACCCAACTGCCCTCTCATCTTTCAAGGAGAATTGTGCTTTTATGGTATTCATTTAAAAAAGGAGAAGAAAAGAAAAAGGTACCACGTCAAGTCCATAACCTCTAACGAATCACTATTTCCATCTGCAGCCTGGCAGTAGTCTAAAAGCAGGAGCAGGAACAGAGAGAAAGCCCTTTCTTTTAATCTAAAACTCTTCCTCTGCTTTAGCAAAACCATTAATACAAACAGTGTGGATCAGCCTTTCAATATGCAAAATGGACGAAGGTACCCAATTTTCTTTGATAATAAATGAAATCTGAAGTAGTTCTTTATCAGGGAAATCCGTTGTAATCTTTCAATTTCCCCCTTTAAAAATTGGACTCTGGCTATCAAAGCACATTGACCACGGGAATAAAATATTTATCTAACAGGTTTCAAGTCTTAAGGACCACTTCCTCTTCTTAATTTTTCTTAGACCTTTATGCCTCCCACCTACCAAAGTCTTCACTCAACCCTACCAACAGCCCAGCTGGCACCACAGATAAGAAGCAAACTGTTTTTTCCGTGACCTCTAAGCATTCTACTCCAAGGGAAAAGCAACGTGGAATGCACACTCAGCAGGCTACGAGCCTGGAGCCAGTTTGTCCTCGAGGCATTTCTGCCATAAAATATAATACTATCCACTGTGTTTTGCTCTAAGCTGATCTGTCCCCCACTCCCCTCTCTCCCCTTCCTGCTCTCACTCCGCACCTGGCAGCAATTCACGACCCACACGGCACACAGCAAACAAAAGCCCGAAACAGCAACAGATTCCTTTGTTTTACATGCAAATCCTACCTCCGGTAGTTGTCACATCTTCCTCAAAAGCCACGCTTAATTTTTAATGACAGCGATCCAGCGCAGTCCTCCAAGTAGCCACCGGTAATCATCATTGCCTCGCGTGCCTAAAGCCTTTCTGGACCATTAATGTCACAACCCTTGCTAACTCATAGCTTTAGTACTCTCTGCTCAAAATGTCTGAAAGAGTTTGGGAGGACAATAGGAGTGACAGGCACGCTAGACAGCCATGCTTGAAATTAGTTATCAGGAGCTCCGTTAAAGCTGCTTCATACTGTTTTTAAAGCGTGCAGGAGGTAGGATTTATTAGCCTATGGTAGGCATGCTGTTTCTGTTTTTATTAAATACTGTAATAGGCTGTCTGTTAGCAATGCTGTGATAGGTCCAACATCACTTCCCACTGCTTTCGAATTCTCATATTAAAAAGGGAGAGAGGGCTCAGACTTCCTAAGGAGACAGAGGCGGACACCACCCTGCCTACTGGATCAGATTTCCAGATCCCCTTTAACTACAGGAGAAAGAATTCTTTGTGCAAATGGCGTTTTTACGTGGAAAGCGAAGTTGGGAATAAACACTTCAGGATTCCCCAGACGGTCCTCTCACTCCCAGCGAGGGAGGGACTCCTGCTCTCCCCAGTTACAAAAATAAGTGTTCTCTGGCGTTAGATAAGAGAATCAATCCCTGTAGGAAAACGTTCCTCATGATTACTGAGGTAGGCTTCAGAGTATGCCTACGTGCAAAATCTCAAATGATGTTATCAAATGGGCTGAATGGATCAATGGGCACATTCATTATAACATTCATTATAACTTACAGAGCTTTGTGTGCCAGCTTGAAGCAATCGTGTGTGCACTGCTGTCAAAGTGCAAAGAACTAAAGGTGGGTGGAAGGGGAGGGGGTGACCCACGCTGGGCGGTCACGATCATGGAAGATGGAAGAAGGATTTCTTACCATTGGTCAGAGATGAGACTGGAAGTCCTACTCAGAAAAGTTGCTAAGTACTTTTCCAGATAGGGAAACAGAAAAAAAAGTTCTTGGTAGTTCACAGTAACGTAGAGAATGTGTTCTGCTTCAACTACCCGGATTTTGTCCTTTTTTCCTACTGTTCTCTCTCCCCTCCTGCTATCCCAGGAGCAATAGTTATGTAGTGGTTGTTATGGAAACTGAGTGGTCGCTCCAGCAGTGGGGCTGAGGAAGGGCAGCGGATGGAATAGGGACTGAAAGGTACTATGGCTGGCCTATAGAATTGAAAATCAGGAGTGATTAATGAACACACAAAAACTACTACAAAACAAAAGCCCAAAGGGAATGATTGTAAATCACCATTATTTAATTACTGGTTGTTTGTTATCTGGAAGTACTATTATGATCATAGCTTCTGTTATTTGATTATATGTAAGAACTGAGTATCTGAATTGCTTACAAGTCTGATAAAAGAAAGACACTTTTTCCCTTTTTTTTTTTTTTTAACTCCTGGTTGTCAGTTGAATATGCCTGCATTGTATGTGAGTTTTAGTTATCACTTGACTGGTCACACTTTCTTCCCAGGAATAAAGTATGATTTAGTGGGAAAACCTTGTATCACAAGCCACAGCCATGTTTCATTCTGAATGAACATCCTTGTAGTGGTTTCTCTGAGGCAAAACCAAAATCACAAAATACTGTAATTTGAATTTCAATAAATAATTCTGTTCCCATTATGTTGGTAGGACAGAGAAGATATATATTTTTTTCACTTTTCACATTTGTAGTTCCTCAAATAGGAGGAAAAAGATTTTTTTTTTTTTTTGGTATTCCATGTCCAAAACTTTCTACCAGCCTCACGATCACGCAAAAGAAACTATTTCTTACCAGAATAATTAAAGTTCCACAGTTGTAAGGAGTCTGGGGAATACAAAATTATCATCCTTAGTGCCTCAGTTTTTAATTGGAGTAACTGACACCACTGAAGGGAAAACGCAAAAATTCCAAAATAAAATTGTTGGGAGGCAATTCTTCAGGATTTTAGAAAATTCTCTTTTTATATATGTAGGTATATCACCCAAAAATTTTTAATGGAAGAAGGATTATTTCTGCAGGAAGGATTTATGATATTCTCTTTAAAAATGATGAGAGAGTAGTAGTATAAATGGAATATCCCAAATATTTTCTTCAAATGTTAGAAAGTATTTATAACATATGACAAACATAATTAACACCACCATGTATCATTTGTGGGGAGGTAGAGGGAAAGAGGGAGATGGACGGTGGAGGGGGAAAGGGAGAAAGTGTCAAAAAACTCCCGAGTTGGATATTTCCCTCCAATCCTATGTATGGTTAATTCAGGAAGTAGCTGCTACTCCTACAGGAGACAAATGGATAAGAATTGGATCCTGGGATGGAGGGAGAGGGTGGGTCTGGGGCAGAGATGGTCAGTGATGCTTTAGGGAGGCTCTTTCCCTGGCAGGGCAAAGATTACATGACCTCTCTGAAGATGAAGGGTTCTCTGAAAGAACCCTTCAGATGGGAGTGGGTTTGGGTGGAACGTGGTTTGTTGGAGAAGCAGAGAATGAGGAAGGGAAGCTCAAGGAAAAGAAGGAAGAGGGAGAGGATCTATGAAGGAGGAAGGAAGGAATTTCCTGAGGTGGCCTGGTGTCAGAAGAGGACAAAGCCTTGGAAATAAGGAGGCTTGATCTTGGCCCTTGTTTCTGTGAGCCCATTTGGGGTCTTGTGTAAAATGGAATGCTAAAATGGCTGTTGTAAGACCTCAATGACCATGATGAGGAGTGCAGTTCTTTGCAAACTGAATGCTGAAGTCAGTGCTGGTTCTACCTGAGCAGTGAGAAGGAGGGCTCTGAGGAGGGAGGTGGTACAGTGGGAAGGAGGAGGAGTGAGGAAAGGGCAAGGGCGGGAAGAGAGGGAGGTTTGTAGAAGAGAAGTTCTCCTGTGGAGTCATAGAAGGTAGAATTTCTTGTTCGGTTTGTTTTCTGGATCACATGCCAATAACTGTTGTTACCTTTTAGTTCTCCCCTATAATAAAGCTTCAGATGATAAAGTGTTTGGAGCTCACACCTTTTTCAACAAGAGAAAAACGTATGCTGAATTTGTTGAAAAGCATGGTCTACCATTTCGGAAATAGCTGATCTGAGGATTGAATTTAGTCATTCTTAGCATTGCTGTTTTGGATGTTTCCCTGGAGGATGAAGTTTGGGGCAGCAGAAGGCAGGAACTGAAGTGATATTTCAGGGCTATATTACCAAACACATTTAGCCAGAGTACCCTGTACATCTGTAACTTGCTAACATTTTCAACAGCATCTGCTCTCTGAATGCACGTAAAAAAACACTTGTTCTGGAAAGAATTTGTATATGTTAACAAATATTAGGTGGAAGACTGGAGCCTGGGCGAGAGTGATGTGATCACATAGGCAGAGAATTTGCAGTTTACATGCACAGCCTGCAAGTGAAACCGTTTAATGAATGGAACGATAAATGCATAGTTTCATTATGAGTCATCACTATTAAGATAAAAAAATTGATAGATACATAACCAGAAAGTGTAGCTATCTGTTCCAGATACAAGAGCTAATTATATTTTGGAGTATATAATTTAGGCTCTGAGTAACTGCTTTTCCTTTGTTGTGACTATTTTTCTAGGAACAACAGTAAAGTTACTGTAGAAACCACTTCCTTCCTGTTATATTCCTGTGAATGCTGAAGCTGACTCACACTGAAGTCCAAGTTCAGATCCTTGAAAGAGGCACTCTCTAGTATAAATGTAAAATTTTGGCCCTAGAAAATAATGACAAGAAAACAATCGAAGACAATGTGACATTTAAAGCACATGTCTGGTTTCCAAGACAAAGTGAAATGCCTTTCATTGGTCTACCTCACTTTTCATGAAGATTTCCTAGAGGAGATTTTCTGACTAGAGGTTAAAAAAATGTTTAGTGAGGGGTGCCTGGGTGGCTCAGTGGGTTAAAGCCTCTGCCTTTGACTCAGGTCATGATCTCAGGGTCCTGGGATCGAGTCCCGCATTGGGCCCTCAGCTCAGTGGAGAGCCTGCTTCCTCCTCTCTCTCTGCCTGCCTTTGTGCCTACTTTAAAAAATAAAAATAAAATAAAAAGTTTAGTGAGGAAATGATAATTTCTAAAACTTTTCATTTGTAAATATTCACAGACGTCATATTTGATCAGTCAGAACAAAGTTATTGGGAGGCAGGGCAGATACAAATTGTCCCATTTCCATCTGGGGCGACTGAGGGTGAGGGAGGTCAAACGGTTTTCCTAAGATCCTATAGTCTGTAAGTAGGTCTTCTAATGCAGCATCCAGGCAATTTTTACTTCATGAAAGTTTACACCTAGCTCTGAATATTTGTCCTGAAATATTCAGAAATATGAGCACTAGAAGAATCTTTTTAACCTTTATAAAGTATAATTTGGAGCTTGCTGCCATGCCATATTTTTTTTCTTTCTGTTTGGAATATATTCATGCTGGGTTTTTCACTTTTTTTGTTTTACAGCTCTTTATGTTTTTAAGGTAGAGTTGGTAAACCTTTTAAAAAGATAAACTATAGATTTTTACAAGTCTAACTGCAGAATGGCCACTGAGTCTAATTGCCTGTTAATAGCAGCAGCCAAACAGGACTCTGATCTATGGGCCTGAACCACAAACCCATCTAGGAAGGCCATGATTCGGGTCATCTTCCTGAATTCTTTGATTGCATTTCTGTCTGCTTAAAAATTAGAGAAAGTCCTGCAGAAACTCCTATCTCCCCTTCTGACAGCACTTAGTCCTTTCTCCAGGTTCCCATAAATGACCATTCTGTATGCTTGTAGTTGAAGTGGGAAGAGGAGCTAGAAGATTATATAATATATGTACTTCAGTGAATTTATCTGAATTTTCAGAAGAGGAGAAAAAAATCCTCTCTAGCGTGCCCCTCCCAGCCCCTCCCAGAGCGAACACAGATAGAGATGCCTGAGCCTCGCCTGGATGCCCATGAGAAAGCACTGGCACAAGCTAGTTTCACCAACTTTCCGAAGCCATCATTCTTTGGCTGAGCCATTGCGTTTGCCAGACAGCTTACTGGGGCTGCGTTTCCATCCTTCTGAAGCCTGTCAGAGTACTGGACATAAATCAGCTTAAAAATAAAACATAAAATAGAACATTGACAATTGTTGGAGTTTTATTTCATTTGGATTCTCCTACTTCCCAGGGCCTAGCTGCAATTTCCTGCTTACCGGAAACAGGTACTAAAGCATGGTAACACTCAGGGCACAGTGGATCTGTGTGCAACCAATGAGAAGATGATCGCTACTTGCTGTTGCTATTATTATTATTATTATTATTATTATTATTATGTCTCAGTAATGTGGACACCAGATAGCATTAGATGCAATACCTGCTGCTTTCAATGTAAGTTAATTAAAAGGCCTCTGTCTTAAAAACCAAACAAGACCAATAAATCCCTTTTATGCAGAAGACTCCAAGATTAGGTACAAAGGCCAAAGATTCGCATGTATGTTGGTGTTTATACTCATTTGTATATTTTAATAACTCACTTTACATGGCTAGATTCTTAGGGTGGGGAAAGAAAGACTGAAAAACACTTGAACATTGATTGTAAAAGGTCCTGCTTTACAGAACCACAGCAAAATCCTGATAAATCTATAATGCCTTTAACTAGCTGGAGAATTTCCAAATGTTTACTCAGTGTTAGACTAGGAAACTTCTAATAAATATGTTCACATTTCATAACTGACTTTGACTAAGAATCAGCAAAATGGGCGCCTGGGTGGCTCAGTGGGTTAAAGCCTCTGCCTTCGGCTCAGGTCATGATCTCAGCGTCCTGGGATCGAGGCCCGCATCGGGCTCTCTGCTCAGCAGGGAGCCTGCTTCCTCCTCTTCCTGTCTCTCTGCCTGCCTCTCTGCCTACTTGTGACCTCTCTCTCTGTGTCAAATAAATAAATAAAATCTTTAAAAAAAAAAAAAAAAGAATCAGCAAAATGGATGTCAACAAATACATTTATATACTGAAGTGTATTTGTGAAGTTGCTTTTAGCAAGGGTGTCATAACCAGGTTAGATATGATAGTGGCTTCACTGTATGTCCTACTCTTCTCCTTAAATACAAAACACTGTTTAGTTCTGGTGATTTAAAAATGGACATAAGCTCGTGGTTGCAAAATTGGAGTATATAAGAAATATAAACAAGTGTCCTGTGGTCCTATAATCCACAGGTGATTTCCATCAATAGTTAAAAAACTAAGATTATATTGCATATGTACATTTACATGTTAATTTTCTCCTTCATAACATTTTTGATGTTATTTTGCAATCTTCAAATCTTTTTTAAGGGATGCATAACATTTTGTCATATGGATCTTCCCTTATTTTTAAAAAAAGCCTGTTATTGGACACACAAATTTTTAATTTTTTCTTTAGCATAATGCTTTACTGAATGTCTTTTTACATAAATCTTAGGCTCTATCTCTGGTTATATGTATTTAGGACAGATTTCCACATCTGTATCATTGGCCTGAAATGTCTGAACATTTCAAAGGCTCTTGGCGTGTATTGCTAAGCTGCTCTCTTAAAAGTTGTACCATTTTCAAGGTTCGACGGTGGCACGCCCTCCCCCTGGCTGGGTAGTCCTTGTGGTGGGAAGAGGGGACTTTGTTCTTCCCTTTCACACAGAGAGGTTTATTTCCCTTTCATTTTGCTTTGTGGGACTGAAGTGGAAGTCAGGAGCCCAGTAAAAAGAGAGAAGAGGAAGGAGGCAAGGAAGAGGGTTATTAATGTGAGCGTTTTTGTTTCAGTTGCCTAAAGTGGAACTGTTTTCATTCTTATCATGGGGGGAGGTAAAGTGAAGAATCACTGCAACGTCTAGGACTTACATTCCTGTTGTTCTTACTGCTCAGAGCAGAATCTCTCCCCAGTGGTGGCCTTGGAAACCTGAGATATTCTTACTCCCAGGAGATGCTGTTGTAGTCATAAATCCACAATTTAAATCTGGTGTGTCTTTCTGAAAATTAATTTGCTTAAAGATTTGGGAGGCAGGAGTTTTGAATTTTTGTATTCTAAAGTTTTTAACACAGGTATAAAGAATTGCTTTTCCAATATCATTAAACCTGGAATTTTTTAGATAAGCTCAACAAACACAATATTTTCATGAAACAGAAATCAGTGGAAATCTGGAAATTTCTTTGTCTTTAAGGAACTCTTGAGGCATTCATCAAAATGAACAGAGAATATACCGTTTGTGAGAACAAGTGATGCTGATATAGAAAGGCGGAAGCATATGATTTCTTGGTAAGTAAGAGGGGAACTTTGTTGCTTTTTACATGAAAATGGAGTTTGTTACCTTTCTAAGAATTCAGTAGTTCTTAGATGTCACACATACAAAGCAGATCAACATCCTGCCAAAATTTCATTCAGTCAAATCTTAATTTACACAAGAGTTCATATTTTAATTCTTGCTAGTGAAGTAACTCAGATTGTGTGTGTGTGTTGGGGGGGGTGGATAGATTTTAATGCTATTCCTAATTTATCTTTTTAAAAGTATGTTAATTCTAAAATTGTTTTCAACTGGGATCACTGGTAATTAAACAGAGTATATACTCTTTTTAAGTAAGCCTGAAATATCAGAAAATATGCAAGATAAAGAAGGAAATTCAGAATAACCTGAAACCATTGAGACATGTGTCAGAGCCAACATCCCTAAAGCTCACCACAAAGCACTTGATAACAACAAGGCTGATAGCATTACCCAACTGTGTCTGGTAAATGTATAATAAAAAGCCGCAGTCAATCAAAACAAGAGTATAGAAGGGACCCAAATGCTTGTTTAAAACATGGGTTTATTACTATGGAGATGGAAAATGACCTTTTCTCTTGTGCAAGACAACATTGGATAAGCGTTCCATGAAGTCATCACTTCGGCAGGGAAATTTAAATACCAATCATACAAGTTTAGAAGGAAAAACTCCCCCAGAAATTCGCCACCTAAAAGCAAAGTCTTGGGGCACCTGGGTGGCTCAGTAGGTTAAAGCCTCTGCCTTTGGCTCAGGTCATGATCTCAGGGTCCTGGGATCAAGCCCCATATCGGGCTCTCTGCTCAGCAGGGAGCCTGCTTCCTCCTCTCTCTCTGCCTGCCTCTCTGCCTACTTGTGATCTCCCTCTCTCTGTCAAAAAACTAAAAGCAAAGTCTTGGTTAGATTTACTATAATGCATTGCACTGTAAAAATCAAGCAAACCATTCAAAAGTGCTTGATGTTATCTTGAAGTTCAAAACATTATCTTTTCCATTTTCTTTGGTGGATGAAGCTCATGGGATAGAAAATAACTTGGTAAAATGTTAACTATGGACATGGCCAGATGGCTGTTTGTGAAAATTAGGAAAAAAAACTACCCCTTCATCAGGGCATTTGTGAACCACCTATTAGAAAATTGTACTGATAAGTACAAAAAAAACAAACAAACTTAGGATTTCTATAAAATGAATGGTAGCCCCATGATCATAGAGTAGAAAACTAGCATGACCACACATGGTAGCTTTGTATATCTGAACCAGGAAGAGGTAGCATAGGAGATATAATGTTGCAGAATTTGTGTCTAAAAAGAATGAGATTAACCCTACTTTTTTTTATAAAAAAAAATCAAGTTGTAATTGACATATATTACATTAGTTTCAAGTGTACAATATGATTCAATATTTGGATATATTGCAAAATGATTACCAAAGTAAGTCTAGTTTACAGCTGTCATCTTACATAAAGAATTTTTTTTGTGATGAGAACTTTTAAGATCTACTTCCTTAACACTTTTCAAATATGCAATGCAATATTAATAACAGTAGCTGCCATGCTGTACATTAAACACCCATGATTTATTTTATAACTAGAAGTTTGTTCCTTCCAACTTGTTTACCAATTTTTGCACATACCTCCACCTCCCACCTCTAGCAACTATCAGGCTGTATCTATAAGCTTGGCTATTTTTGATTTTAGATTCCACATATAAGTAGTTATATGGCATTCGTCTTTGTCTGACTTATTCACTTAGCATATAATGCCCTTGAGTTTCATCCATGTTGTCACAAATGACAAAATTTCATTCTTTTTTATGGCCGAATAGTATTGCATTGGGATACACCATATTTTCTTCATCTATTTATCCATTGATGAACACTTATGTTGTTTGCATATCTTGACTATTATAAGTACTGCTACATTGAACATGGGGGCGCATATACCTTTTCGAGTTAGTATTTTCATTTTCTTCTGAAAAATACCTGGAAGTGGAATTGCTGGATTGTATGATGGTTCTGTCTTTTGAGAAACTACCACAGTGGTTGCACAATTTACATTCCCACAGACAGTGCACAATTATTCCTTTCTCTCCACATATTCATCATTTGTTATTTCTTAGCTTTTTGATAATAGCTATTCTAACAGTTACAAAGTGATACTTCATTGTGGTTTTGATTTCCATTTCCATGATGATGAGTGTTGTTGAACATCTTTTCATGTGCCTATTGGCCATCTGTATGTCTTTTTGGGGAAAATGTCTATTCAAGCTCTCTGTACGTTTTTAAATTGGATTGTTTTTGTTATTTAATGGTAGGAGTTCTTTATATATTTTGGATATTAACCCCTTATCAGATATATGATTTGCAAATATCTTCACCCATTAAATAGGTTGCCTTTTCATTTTGTTGATGGTTTTCTTTCCTGTGCAAAAGCTTTTTAGTTTCTTGGAGTCTCACTTGTTTATTTATTTATTTTTAAAGATTTTATTTATTTATTTGAGACAGAAAAAAGAAAAGACAAGTAGAGGAAGTGGCAAGCAGAGGGAGAGGGAGAAGCAGACTCCCTGCTGAGCGGGAGCCCAATGCAGAGCTTTATCCCAGGACTGAGTTTCACTTGTTTATTTTTGCATTGGTCACCTTTGCTTTTGGTATTAAATCCAAAAAAATCATTGCCAAGACCAATGTCAAGGAGGTTACCATCTATGTTTTCTTCTAGTTCTTTTATGATTTCAGGTTTTACATTCAAGTCTTTAATCTGTTTTGAGTTAATTTTTGTATATAGTGAACTCTACTCTTTTCCTTATATCTTCATGATTAACTTGGATGTTAATAATTATTCATTTTTATTTGCTACTTCATTATTTGTGATATTAATTTCTGTGATATTTATTTGAAAATTACTTAATGGTAAAATACAAAATGAACAAATATTTAGTTAGCAAATATTTAGTTAGCAAATATTTAATTATGTTTAGCAAAAACAATAGCAAGTATAAAAATGTGTAGATGAAGAGGAGATACTAAGACTCTATATAGGAAGCTGGGTGCAGCTCACCTCTCCATTTCTTTCTCCAATAGCTAATTAGTTCTGTGCAGGTATGACTTTAAGCTCTGTTGGATGTCCTGTGGAGAAAACTCCAAGGAATGGTTAAATGCCTGGAAACTGACATCTAGATGTCATGGGTGGGGACAAGAAAACAGCATATCCCGGAAGGCATGACCCATGGGACCTATGAATTCCTAAGGAAGGTCCTTATTGGAATGTTTGTCTTTTATATTCCAAGGAAAGAAACAGCAAAACATGTGATTTGACTCCTCCCTGGCTCTGAGCCTAGGAGAGAGTACAAAGGTATTTGCAAGCAAGGAGGCCTCTTTCATGTGCCCAAGAAGGCACTCTCTGCCCACTTCTATACCAAAGGCCTGTGGGAGTAGAGACCACCTGCCCAGGGGTGCTGCTACTTGGGTTCTCCAAGGATTATATGTAAGCCCCAGTCAGCCAGCAGAGAAAATAACAAATCCCTAAGGGAATTTAGCAGTAAGAGAGAAAAAGATAATTTCAAACAAACCGAATAATGATGAGTAAAGTAGAGCTTCCAGAGGAGATGAATGACAAAATGTTTATATGGAGAGAGAGAGGGCATGTGAGCAAGAGCACCCTAAATACATGATTTTCCATCTAAACTATTTTCCTGGAAATTGAAGAGGCTTGGCTCGTCACAATGATAATGAAAGATCAAGTGCAAGATGTATTCAAAGCACAGAAAAAAAAATACAAATATAAGACTTGGGGATTTAACCCAGAAAATCAAAAATGTAAACACGGGTTATAGGGGCAGAAGATGGAAAAGTTGAAAAAGAGGCAATAATTTTTTGTAAAGTACCAAGAAATTGTTTTCCTTGAGGAGAAGAAAGATGTGAAATCTGTTGTAGGCAAGACTTACAATGTTTTCTCATGATGGTCTTAAAGTAGTAGTACCCCAGTGGACCTTTGTTTAATGAATGAGTATTTATTGAAAGAACCAAACAATCAATGGAGGCAGAAAAAGAAGACATGGTACATAGTGACATTTGGTGTATACATTCACACTTGCACAAACATACCCACACAATTGGATAGGGAAAGGCTGACTGGCACTACATCGTCAAAGTGCCCTGTGAGGACACTTGAAGCAGAACAGTCATGCTGAAAGGAATTCTGATAAAGGCCTGGAATGGAGATGGAGAGGATAAGTAGAAGCATTCCGGAAGACTCCTCCCTGGGGAAAGGAGGAGAGAGAGTCAACTATTTTAAATCTATTGCAGAGGACAGGGGAGGAGACAAGTTGATGAGTAACATAGCATCTTGGTTGTAGAAACAGAATGTTCTGACGGGAAAATATTTAGTATTTAAAAATAGTGAGGAAAGGCAAGATAATCTTTGATGGAATGGAATAGTGCAGTAAAACTCCCAAACAACAACGAAAGTCCATCATGCTAGATGACAGCATGATTAAACTAGCGAAAATTGGAAAAAAGAAAAAACCCACCAATATAAAATAAATAAGATAAAGTGGAAAGGAAGACATAAAAATTAGTGTACTGGTTATTTTATTATTTGTAAATAGAACTTTTCCTTAAAAGACTGAAACTATCAGATTGGGTTAAAAACAAATTCATCTCATCTATATGGTATTTATAGGAAAATAAAATTAAAGTGATAAAGATTGAAAATGAAGAGGTACAAAAAGAGATACCAAACACATACAAGCTAAAAGAAAGTGGAGGGGGCAATATGAATGAAAGTCAACATATTTAAACTTAAAAACACTATACAGGATAAAACAAAATGTATCATGATAAAATGATAATTCCTGAAGGAGTAATTGTCATAAACCTATATTTACTCTCCTAACAAGTATAAAACATAAATCAGCAAATTCATAAAACAAAAATAATTAGCAGTCTAGGGGAACACTTTTAAATGTTTTAACAGGGGACCATTTTTTAAGTGATTGACAGTACTCTAAAAATTGGACAGATAGAATATACCAAAAAAAAAAAAAAAAGTAAAGCCATGCTGCCCTTTTTGCCTTTATTGCCTGCTCATGCCTCTTTCATTTTCACCTGAGCAAGTCCTCATGTTTAAGTCCCAGCTCCTCCCCACCCACAAAGGTGCATGCATTTCTCTAAAACTGCTCTGAAGAAATGCCGTGTGAACGCAGAAATGTGGTCTGGTTTTCCTCTGTGCATCCAATGTCTAGCACTGTGCCTGACACACACAACATGTGCAGTAAAGTTAACTGAACTCCTGCATGAAGAGATGAATCCATGAATACTGTGGATTCTGTTGGTTGGCTTCCTTCGCTTTTGTCCTCCCTAGTGACAGTGATGGGGGTGACTTCCCGCTGAGAGGACCTCTCATGATGATGACAAAACCTGTGCCTTTGCAGATAGACGACTTTTGTTTTATGACCCCGACACACAGTTGTTGAATGATCCTGTGAGTGCATTTTACTTATGTTCCGCTTCTGGAACTGCCAACCGTGTCCATATCTGCAAGATTATTCATTCCTTTGTTCTGGCCATTGTGTGATGACAGTATGAGGGGGTCAGCATGGGGGCAGAAGAAATGTTTCAGAAGCTCTGTTAAGTGACCCAGAAGACGTCTTTACCTTGCAGATGGTGCTTCATACGAATTTTCTAGTGTCCTGCTGGGAAGCCTTCCTTGGCTGATGACTCCTCGAACATTTGGACAACCATTGCCTTGTAGCATATACACCTTTAGTACTTGAACTGCATTTTCTGAAATTGTCTGGGGGAAATTAATCCTGAATGGATTCAGGGAAGTTCGTTTGGTGAGCTTGACTCTGCAGCTGCTAGAATTGCTGCTGCTTGTAGGTTTTGTTTTGTTTTTTTTTTTTTTTTAATTCTAGCTTCTGCCATCTGCTAGCATAGCCCAGGTGTGCAGGATTTTCTTGTCCTCCTGTAAACATGACTCTGCCATCCTCTTTATTTGTCTGGTCATTAGTTATCAGACAGTTGATGGTTTGACCATTCCTCAAAATATCTGCTCCAGATACTACTTCTCTAAGGGAAATGAGGACTAGCTAATATGTTTGGTAGTTAGTAGCTTAGGTTTAATTGCTTTCTTCTAATTTCAGTCAACTTGCATAATTTTTAATCTATGTAATTTATACTCAGTCGTCCAATTTATTTCCACGCGGAAATAAACATCAATAAACATCATAGTCCTCTATCTTCAAAGCTCATGTCAAGTACCAGGTTCTCAGGTCTCCTCTGAGTCTATCCAGAATGAGTTAGGATCTCCTCTTCTACTCATATCTGTATTTTATTATGTGTCACTTTCATTGTAGTTGTTTCTATCCCTTTTACTGAGAGGTGGAGTTGGGTTGGGTATGTCACTTAACTGTGCAACCTCATTTATCAATACAAGTGACAAGTTCGTAGAAATTAGCAGATGTTCAGGAGAGACATATAGCTTGACTGATCTACTACTATAATTTGAACTCCTTGTATCCACTCTGGAGAGTCCTCAAAGAATGCAGGAAAACAGTGGTAGGTAATAATTTAATAAGAAACTTTCAGTAATGCTTCTGTAGAAGGCTAGTTTAGATGTAAGAGCACTGGATTTACATTGGAAAATCTGTGTTTCACTGGCATGGCTGCCATTTTTCAACTATGGCTCCTTGGAAAAGTTGTGCACTTTCAACTTTCCTGTCTGTCATAGGGAGGTACTAATATATCATGGCCACCTCAGAAAGGGTTGTGAGAACCAATAAGAGGATATTTGATAAAATGTGGAGCACTAGGCAGAAGAAAGCACTTGAAGTCATTTCTGCTCATTTTGATATATCCAATGTACCCATATAGGTCATATGATATTAATTTTTTACACTTAAATACCATTAGAAAAAATGATTTGTCACACAGGCTATATTCAGCATTCCAAAAGAGAGGATGAAAGTGATTTGCCTTCTATGCCTAACCAAGGCTTTAGTAATCCTTCAAAGATGGAAATATGGCAGGTTACAAAAAAAAAAAGAATGAAAAGCAAGAAAATAATTGGAGCATTCTTATGCAAAACTGGTTGCTGATTCTCTTTAGTTCTGAAACTAAATGGTAATCCTTAAATTCATATATTGCAGAACACATCTGACCAAATCAGGCTATCTGCATAAGAACTTTATAGAGTAATTCCAAAGGAATATCACACTCTTGCCTTCCTTGATATGAAGACATAGAATTCACTTGGTTTTGAAGAGACCCATATGGCTTTTAGAAAGTTGCTTCAGCTCCCCACTTTCTGCATATTCTCCTGGACTTCAAAAGATGCCTGCAGGCCTTCCATTTGTGGGGGGATGGCTTATTGATGAAGCCCTGTCTCTGTGACAGCACATAGAATGACTTAGAAAACTTCAAATTTTACTTCCACTTGAGAGTCCCACAGTCACTACTTGGTTTACTAATTTCTTCGAAGTCTTCAAATAGCAATTACTTCTGTTCCTTTTTTGGAGGTAATCAAAAGCAGCTTAGAGACTGAATTATTCACCTCTTCTGGAAAATTTGGTACACAGGGCCTTTATTGGGACCTTATACTGCTTTCTTCATCATCTAGGACAGGCATTTTTTTTTGCCTAAGATCTTTAATTAATTTTATGTCAACTAGTTGTACTTACCCCAGAGTATTGGAGGCTAATTTTCTTTTTTTGTTAAGGTTTTATTTATTTATTTGACAGAGAGAGACACAGAAAGAGAGGGAACACAAGCAGGGGGAGTGGGAGAGAGAGAAGCAGGCTTCCTGCCAAGCAGAGAGATCCCAGGACGCTGGGATCATGACCTGAGCCGAAGGCAGAGGCTTAATGACTGAGCCACCCAGGAGCCCCAATTTGTTTCTTTAATCTGAAAAAAGATTCAAGGTCTACTACAGTGATGGCAAGGTGGTTGGCAACATGATGGCTGTAAACTATGGTTACAGCATCCAGAGGCATCTGGCATTTGCTAATATCCCTGTAGAACTAAGTAAAGTAGGACAAGTGGCAGTTGAACCATTAGGCAAAAATTACCTAGCAGCCATCATATAGGAACACTTGAAATTGATGGAACCAACCAGAAACTGCCTTCAGAAAAAAGGTTGAAAGGATGAAATTTGCCAAAGACCGTCAGCAGGCAACTGAATTATGTTTGCTCTATGACTGTACCCAACCATGACTGATTTTGGGGGGAATATAGAAACCATGAATTCAATCTAAAATCATCAAAATGTTGACTTAAAAATCTTAAAATGCTTTTCAATTCTTTCCTAAAATTTTTTAAATTTAAAATTTAATTTAAAAAATTTTTTATATCTTGTTCTCATATGGTCTTTTTCAGTTACAAGTATTTAGTGTTTTATAACCAATACACTAAAAACTGAAAATAATAAAAAGAAATACAGACCAGTTCTTTGGAAAAGAACAGAGAAAGCCAACTAAAGGGCAGAAACAAGAATGGAGTAAAGATGGACCCAAAGAAAGATTTGTAAAAACGTTACTCATTTCTTCACTGATTTCTTTGGGATGTCATTGACTCAAATGTTACTTACCCTGGTCACAAGACTTCATTCTACTGAACATTAATTGATACATTCCCAGGCTAGCATTATTTTCAAAGATCATTCTCTGCTTGTTTCTTGTCTGAAAAGTTTTGAAAAGACTTATATTTCAGGACACTATCATGGGCACCAGTTGCTGATGAGATAATAGCCCAATTAATGGGAATTAATAAAAGTCTGGGAACATGAGTGAGATAAAATGGGAAATTATAGGCCTATAACTTCAACTTTCTAAGAGGAAACTATTATAAAATTCATTTTTCCAGAACAGTAGTATTGATATAGAATTTAGCCAAGGAATACCTGCCTTCAAATCTGAGTTTTGCCACTTACTTTCTTACAAATTACAGCAAGCCTTTCAACTTCTGGTCTTTCCTCTATTAAATGGGACTTCACAGAGTTACCATGAAAGTTCAGTTATATGAAGGTCCTTCTAATACTCCAAAGCACAAATGCTAGTTAGCATTATGGTTGCTGTTTATCAATATCAAGCTGTCCTTGAAAAACCTAATCTCATTTAAGGCAAGAGGACAGTTTTATTTCCTATAGATGTCCTTTCCCTTAACCTTGGTAACATTTTTAAATTGAACTTTGTAATGTAGCATCAACCTTTATGGAATTATGGCTAAGAACAGGCACAGTTCCCCAATATGTTTCTAACATCTGACCAGAATTACAATCTGAGAATGATTTTTGAAAATAAATGGTAGTCCAGGGATGTAACAAGCGATGTTCAGTAGGAAGAAGTACTGGGATCAGGGTATGTCACATTTCTATCAATGACACTAAATACTCCAATGAAACTGTTAAGTTATTTATGCTGATGATGAGATTGTATAAAGTCAGTTTTACTCTTTTCACAAAAGATAGGTTCAGAATTCAAAGTGACCTTGGTGATTTAGAAAGATCAGAAGTAAACACAATGCAGTTGTGTCTGCCTTAGAGCAGAGGTAGATGCAGGATAAGGAGGGGGCCCGAGTGTTCCCAGAGTTCTAGGGGAAAGCCCTGGCTGCGTGTGAGGATGCAGGAAGAGAGTAAGAGGTCCTGGGTAGTTCTCAGATGGTCTATGAGTCAGCAATGCGGCTGCAGTTAGAAAGGCAGCCGAGTGCTGCAGGGCCCAGCAGGAAGGTGGCACGGAGTGGAACCCTCAGGGGCAGCTCCTCTCCTGGGGGCAACTAGACAGGCCACATTTGGATGCCTCCTCTGGGGAGCCCTGTGGACTACTTGGCTCAGGATTTTGTCTCTGATGAAACACCTGTAAATATTTCAGACACTTACTCATTACTTTTGCAGAGGGTTAAGGTGGCTTTACTATTTCTGATGGGAGCCGTAGAGATGATTTACAGATGAGACAGAGCAGTTATCTAAAAGGTGAATTCTATAGCCCCAACTATCTTAACCCTCTTTATTAAAAAAGTATTTGTGAGTGGTTTAGTCATATTTAAAATCTTGTGAGGACCTCTAACTTTCAGTCCCTATCATCGCTTGTGTCATTATTTCCGTAAGTTGCCCACACAGAAGGGTGCTGTGCATTGCCCCACTTGTCTGGTCGAAGCTCCCTCCCTTCCTGGGCAGCCCTGTTCCCTTTTGTCTGCCTGCCCAGCTGCTCCTCATCTTCGGCCTCAGCTGAAGTCTCACTGCTGTGGGAAGCCTTTTGTGACCTTCCTGGGTAGAGTCGCATCCTCTGTGCTTTCCTCTGCTGCATCTTGCACATTTCTTTGTTAAAAGCTCATTAATCACATGGGATAGAATTAGAATGTGAGCTTCTTGAAGGTATGGATAAAATCTTATTCATCTTTGTATTTTCATTACCTAGAAGGGTTCCTGACACATGGTGTCCACTCGATAAATATTTATTGAATGATTTAATCAGGGAAGGAATAGAGATAGTCTATTAGTATAAAATCTATGTAAGTAGGTTAAAAAAAAAACAAACACCTGGTATTTAGCCTGAACAAGGAGCCTCCAACTTTGTGCATTCCATAGTGTGTACCCTACAGGTTCACAAAGAATTTTTTTTTTAAATTTTATTTTTATTATTTGCCCCAGGGGTACAGGTCTGTGAATCATCAGGCTTACATCTTTCACAGCATTCACCAAAGCACAAACCCTCCCCAATGTCCATAACCCATCCACCCTATCCCTACCCTCCCACCCCCCAGTAACCCTCAGTTTGTTTTGTGAGATTAGGAGTCTCTTATGGTTTGTCTCCTTCCCCATCCCATCTTGTTTCATTATTTTTCCCTCCCTACCCCCCACGACCCCTCACCCTGCCCCTCAAGTTCCTCAGAGAAAGAATCATTTTTTTAAAGATTTTTATTTATTTGTCAGAGAGAGAGGGAAAGAGCACAAGCTGGCAGAGGGGCAGGCAGAGGCAGAGAAGCAGGCTCCCCACCGAGCAAGGAGCCTGATATGGGACTCGATCCCACGACCCTGGTACCATGACCTGAGCTGAAGGCAGTTGCTTAAGCAACTGAGCCACCCAGGCGTCCCTCACAAAGAATTATTATTTGAAACTGAATTTTTAGAGTTTCCAGTGAGCTATAAGGAAGACGTTTTTGCCAGTAACACCTAGGCAGAGTCTCTCCTCTAGTCACCTACAGGGGAAGAGCTGGACTAAGTCCCTTTCAACTTTAAGATACTTGATTACTTCATGCCAAGCTCCACTATTTTCTATTCTTTGGTTTGGACCAGTTTCCTGAGGGTCCATGATGGAGACGGAATCAGTGTGAAGAGCACAGTTACCCCTTCAGTAACCTGCTAGAGGCTTCCTCTGTTGAAACGGTCCAAAAGTTTAATGAGTGAAGAAATGTTCATATTGTCACATATTCATTGAATAATGAAGAGCCATGTGAAGCCGATACTTGTAGTTTTCAAGGCTGTAATACATACATGTGTCTTTTTGATTCTGTAAGTTTCTTTTCATAGTAAGTTTGATCCGAGGGAAACTAAAAATCTTTACTGTAGCATTGTCTCCAAATGTTCTGCTTCTGTCATTCGAGTGGAGCATTTGATGCCTGTTCCTGTCTCTTAAAGGTGATGGTCTTGAAGACATGATCCTCTCCATCCACCAGCATTTTTGGTTTAGAAATAAACAGAGCAACAAAAACTGCATCATTTGTTTGCCTAATGGCATGTGTTTAAAAAAAAAACAACAAACCTCCCTCTTTTCCTCCGCCTGTTTTTAATATTTATCTTTCCGTGAGTACATTCAGCTGTCTACAGTGTTGTCAACATGTTCCTAAGCAGGCCGACTGGGGTGTTAGCAAACGTCAGCTGCAGGAAACTTCCAGCCCCTGACAGTCAGAGAAGACTCCCCTCTGAGCGGTGAGCTTAAAAAGCACAGATTGTTAATTTTTTAAACCTTAGACTCTCAACAAGTTTATTAATGTCATGACTTAATTATCTGTTTTAAAATGTTATGATTTCCACAGTGCCTCATGATTTTATTAGTTTCTTTAATTAACAAATGAATTATGGATATTTTAACTGATAGCTTAATTTTTGAGTCTAGACTCTACAGTCCATCAGTCAGACACATCAAGGCCTCAGTGAGGCATATGGTAAGGGTGAGAGCACAAGCTTGGGAACCAGGCTCACTTGAATCTTTTTTTTTTTTTTTTAAAGATTTTATTTATTTATTTGACACACAGAGAGAGATTATAAGTAGGCAGAGAGGCAGGCAGAGAGACAGGAAGAGGAGGAGGCAGGCTCCCTGCTGAGCAGAGAGCCGGATGCGGGCCTCCATCCCAGGACGCTGAGATCATGACCTGAGCCGAAAGCAGAGGCTTTAACCCACTGAGCCACCCAGGAGCCCCAGGCTCACTTGAATCTTAATTATGGCTCTGCCATGTTCTAGCTTCCTCTAGCTTGAGGAATGAGCTGCTCTGTGCCTCAGTTTCCTCATTTATGACACCAGGTTGACTTTATCTCCTTTGTAGAGTTATCATTAAAATTAAATGACTTCTGGGGCCCCTGGGTGGCTCAGTCAGTTAAACATCTGCCTTCAGCTCAGGTCCCGAGCCCAGGGTGCTGGGATCGAGCCCTCCATCTGGCTCTCTGCTCAGCAGGGAGCTTGCTTCTCCCTTTCACTCTCCCTCTGTGCTCTCTCTTTCTCAAGTAAAAAAATCTTAAAAATATTAAATAAGTGACTACTTGTGAATCTCTTAGCACAATTGGAGATACAACATGAATTTTTGATAAATGGTAATTAGCGATAGTGATGATGGAGAGGCTTGAAGATGCCATTTTTCAGCAGATGGGGTTCATCCTGTGTCAGAGAACTCAAATCCTTATTTGTAAAAACAAATTTCCCCTCCTAGAATAGGAACAATTTAAAGGTTTTCACTGTGTTAATTGTCATATTTCTCGAAAAGCACAAAACAGCTGAAAGCTTCACTGTTCAGACTTTGTAATAGAGGCTCTGACATTTGAAAGCCCATTCTATGTAAATCTAGACACTGCATTTATCATTTATTTTCTGAATCTCTAAATACATGTCTTGGGATTTTATATACTTGGGTGACAGTTAAATTGCAGGAGTATCCATGGCCATTTTTGTTTGGGCGATCTTTGTTTAGTTTCAAATACTCTGCAGACATAGATTCTGACAAACAGCAATATTTGGGAGAATTTACAAAAGAGGAAAGGATCAGTGGGGGAAAAGGTGTTACTATTTTAAGGTAATTAATATTTTGGTTTTCTTGGCAGTAAAGATAGGACTTCACCAGATGGCAGATGTCTTTTTGGTTGGTAATGTCATGCTGTATTTTGAATGAAGAGATGGCAGGGGGAGGCGTTGTTAAACACAGCTTTTTTCAAATTATACCAAGGCATGAAATCTGGGCTTTGAGAACAGGGGGGAAATGAGCAAACAAGTAAGGTATTTTTATTGTGTAAGCACACAAACTTCCTTGTTTTTTTGAGAAAATGTGATTTTTTCAGGTGAAATTGGACACATGAGGGCTGTGGAATTCTGTGCAGAGTGCATGTGTTGGAGATAGAGCACATGAGGATGATAAAATTCCTGACCTCTCAGAGCAGGCATCTACAAGGTAGTTAGGAGAATGCCTCCCTGAGGAGACTTGCAGGGACAGAGTGGAGTGACAGGGCAGACAGGTGTCCCTTACTCTAGACTCCTCTGTCATGTGTTTTCCTTTTATCACTCATGGATGGATTTGAGGCTCCTTTAAGGCCCTAGGAAAAGCAATGTGGAAACAAAAACTGTCCCAGGGTAGCTCACAGCCTGGTGGAGACAGGAGCCAAGGTCAGAGCAAGGCAAGAGCAAGGCTAAGGTCTCTTAACTATGGCAGCTGGTGGCAGACCTGAGCCCAAGCTTTTTTCAATCTTATATTCTCAATGCTCTTCACATTGTTTTCTGGGGGCACCAGGGAACCAAATGGCTGAACCAAGAATGGGCCTCAGAGATAATAACTGACATTTATTGAATAGCTACTGTGTGCCAGGACCCTTACCTGTGGGATCTCTGCTCCCTTGGTTAAACCCTCAAGACAGGTATTTCTCCATTGCATTGGAACCACAAGATCATAGTGGCTGAGGAACTAGCTCAAAGTTTCATGGAACTGTCATTGACGCTCATATCTTTCTGGAGCCAAAGCCCATGTTCTTCACATGCTATCAGAGGGTTCTTTAGGGCATGCCTACGTCTTCTGGCTTGTTCTCATTTTCTTTAGCACCAAGGTGAGGACGAAAGGAAATACGATATGATAAGATTATACATCCATATTTTAATGTGGCTCCCAAACATGAAGAAGTACATAGTATTAGTTTTTTCCTATCTTTCTTTTGGCATGCTGAAACAGGGTGGTATGTGAAAAGGACCTCCTGGAAGGTACGTCATGCAGATTTTAGTCTGAATTGCAACACTACAAAGCTGTGGCCTTGGGTAAATCATTTAATCCCCCTTATCCCACTCACTTCAATAAAAATGAGGAGTAGACTAAATTATTATTTGTCTAGATTTTCTTCCAGATCTAATGTTCAATGATATTTTATTTATTTGAGAGAGAGAGATAGAGAGAGATAGCAACAGAGGTAGAGAGAGCACAATCTGGAAGGTGAGGGAGAAGCAGAGCAGGAAGCCAGATGTAGGGCCTGATCCCAGGATCCTGGGATCGTGACCTGAGCCGAAGGCAGATGCTTAACCGACTAAGCCACCCAGGTGTCCCTACTCAATGATTTTTTTTTAAAGGCCTCAAAATCTTTCACTAACATGAACTTGCACTCCCTACCAATCACCCCATTTTCATGTGAAAAGTTAAGGTACTCATATAGCAGATAACTTATTTCAGATCCTCTTTGAGTGCAAATAGACTCTTACCCTCCAGACTGAGTCCTTGGTATTGCTACGAATAGATTCAGAGGCACACTTTCTAAATAATTACCAATATTCATGAAGGTAATTAACTTACACAGATGTTTGGAGATATAATACAATGCTTGGAAATATCATCTGATACCAGGAATGTTTACTGAAGATTCGTTTATTTTCCCAATCAGCTGAGGCATGAGGGGGAAAGAGAAGCTACTTTCATGGTTTTATGTGCTCTGTGGGTATATTCTTGGAAGTTTCCCTAGCATTATTATTTGCTTCCTAGATTCATTAATTCTGTTGAGAAAATTAAAGAAGCAAGTGCTAGTAAAAGAATTGAAACTCTAGAATGCTCACATCAACATATATTATCACAAGGAGACTATTAGTAGCTGCTGGTTTGTTGAGTACTCCTAAGTACAGATTCTCCACACCTATCATGACCGCTCTTCACGGTGACCGTTTCAGGTAGGCATTGCCTTCTATTTTTTCTAGTCAGCTTTCTCGAGATATAATTCACATCTTCATCTTCCTTTTATCAGCAAGGATTAAAAAAATCTTACAGAACTTATGGTATATGCTCTAGAGAACCTTTTGTTTAAGGTAAAAATACTACATGAGCCCAAATCTATTTTGTTAAAAGGAACATGTTTTCCATTACGTTCCTTCAAAGGAGAGAACATGATTATGGGAGGTCAGGAAGGGACAACTGTTGTGAGATTAGTGACCTGGCTCGTTCTGTACATGTTGATGGTGGTGTCCTCAGCTAGAGCCTGGATGCTTGTGATGGGCTGCAGGGGAGCATGGTTTCCAGCTGTACGCTGCTGCTCTATAAGCATTTATCTTAAATCCTGTACACGTGTCTTTAAAGACTTTCTTTTGCTCATTGTCCAGTGTTTCAGAATCTTAGAACCACCCAAATTTAGAGTTTAACCAATTCAAGCTTCAATTTTCCAAATGAGATGAAGGACACTCAGAGGAGGTAACTTATTTAAGGCCACACACTCATCTAAAGTGGACTTGGGATAGAATCCAGACAACCATGTTTAATTTTCTGCACTCTATAGCCTACTTTTGAATCCATGTTAATACTTGATCTGAATGGCTGAACTCAGGCCTTTGAAGCCATGGTAATACCAAACTTTATCCCTGTCATTTAACAGAAGTACAAGTACATGTCACGAATAAAGTTTTTGAAGACATTGTCTTGTTATAGGGAAAAGTGTTTGTTACATTGGGTTTCATATAGATATCTTTTAGAACACAGATGGCATCTTCCACTATTGCCTCTGGCACAATGAACTTAGTAGGAAGTCCATAATTTAAATATATAAATAATTTGGAATGCCATGATTCCTATCTAAAGATAGACCAACACCTGGAACATTTATGTTCTCTCTATGTTATAGATACTCAGTAAATCCACAATTTCACGCTACTTGATTAACCTACACTTTTGAAGTTTTAGGAAAATACTCTTATTATTGCTGCTAATTATCCTCCCACATTCTTGACTCTGCTTCCTTTGCTCTGGCCTCTGTTTTGTTTTACTCGCTTTCTTTAACACACACACACACACACACACACACACACACACACACCCTCTTCCAAAATATATATGATATATTTTGTACTTGATATATGAATGTAAAAGTCTATGTAAAACCTTCTTTAAGATTGTTTTTTACTCTTTATTTTAGGGCATGCCACATTTCTACTTAATGTTTTCAATTTCCTTTTGTATTAAAATGCTGTCACAAGTTGGCTTCTCTGGCAGTAACTGCTGAGATGGAGTTTGGGTTATGTATCAGTTTCCTAGGGCCGTCATGACAAAATACCACAAACTTGGTGGCTCAAACAATAGAAATGTATTGTCTCACAGTTCTGGAACCTCAGAGTCTGAGATCAAGGTGTGGCAGGGGCTGGTTCCTTCAGAGGCTGAGGGAAGGATCTGTTCCAGGCTGCACTCCCAGCTTCTGGTCGTTTTCTCACAATGTCGGCATTCTTTGGCTGTGACAGTATCATCCCAATTTCTGCCTTCAGATTCACATGCCGTTCTTATACGTGTCTCTGTGTCCACATTTTTCCTTGTATAAGTCCTCCAGTCATGTTGGATTAAATCCCACCTTACTTCAGTATGACCCCCTCATATCTAGTTACACCAGCAATGATTCTGTTTCCAGATAAAGTCATGTTCTGAGGTACTTGGGGCTTCAACATATGAACTTTGAAGGTACTCAATCCACCCCATCAAGGGCACAAAATGTATACCTCCAAGGGAAAGGTGCGAGAAGCAGGACTGGGCAGAGGAAGAGGTTAAACCACCATGCAGGCCCCACAAAACCTGAGACAATCAGGCAGCAAGCTTTGCAACAATTATTTCCCATTAGCAAGTCCCTCTGAGAAGACTTTATACCCTCCCTCTCTCAGTCATCAGGTATGGATTGCCTGGGAAGAGCTTTCTTAGGGTAAGCCATCTTCTGAATAAACTCAGGCTCTGAAAGAACTGATAGCTGAAACCTGGCTGTCCTCATCTGGACAGCAAATCCTTCTATGAAGGGGTGTCTGGGTAGTGCATCTCCATGTCTATCACAAACACAGTAAGTATTACTGACCTCTATGAGGTTAAAAAAGAAAACAGGGCGCCTAGGTGGCTCAGTGGGTTAAAGCTGCTGCCTTCGGCTCAGGTCATGATCCCAGGGTCCTGGGATCGAGGCCCGCATCGGGCTCTCTGCTCGGCAGGGAGCCTGCTTCCTCCTCTCTCCTCTCTCTCTGCCTGCCTCTCTGCCTACTTGTAATCTCTCTCTCTGTGTCAAATGAATAAATAAAATCTTAAAAAAAAAAAGAAAAGAAAAAGAAAACAAAAACTTTATCTGAAAGAAAATACCAATCTTATAAAAAGATCTCTCTTTCTTGCTTAAATAACTTGAATGTTCTCCATGGCCAGGTTAAGGTATAAATCCCCTATCTAAGACTTAAGGCACTCTGCCATTAGACTCAAATTTATGTTTCAGTCTCTGTACTCTGCAACAGAATCCTCTGTTTTAGCCAAGCTGATTTTTCTCTATGTAGGGCATAGAACTCAAGCGGAACTTCTTCCTTAATGTCTTACCTATCGAGAAGAACAGAGATATTGAAAAGGTAGATTTCAGTCCAACTGGAAAGTTCTTGAAGCCAGACTAAAGGGATTGTAATTAAATCTATAGTCTAAACCAAGAATTGACAAAGTATAACATGTAGCATGCAGATCAAATCCAGCCTGTCACCTGTTACTGTAAAGTTTTATTGGAACACAGCCATGCCCTTTATCTTACACGTAGTCAGTGGCTGTTATTATAGTTCAGTTCTGCAGAACTGAGTAGTTGCCACAGATGCTGTGTAGCCCACAAAACCTAAAATATTTGGACTGGTTCTTTTCAGAAGAAGTTTGGTGGCTCTTTCATCCAACCCTTTTTTTGTAGTAGGAAACGTATGGCCTTTCTCATGAAATTTTCTGGATGCTTCCTGCTCAGACTGATCTTTACGATCTTTAAACTCATAAGGCACATAGCAGTTTTACTGTGTTGGGATTTGTTCTTCCAAGGTCTATATCCCTGTGAAATTGTGAATTATAATAAATATGATACATGCATAATATACAATACATAATACATATTATATATATGTGTGTGTGAGTGTGTGTGTGTGTGTGCATGTGTGTGTGTGTGTATTTGGTTTTCATCTATTTCTCAGAGCTTCTAAAATCTTTGAACTTTCCAAGTGATGAAAGAATCAAGATGTTTTTAGTTTTGACTTTGGAAAGCTCCTAGGTTCCCAGGGGCTGATTGCCAGGGAAACCAACTGGGTGTTTAGAAGTTTGGAATTTCAGCCCTCCACCCACCCCCAGGGAAAGGGGGCTGAAGATCGAGTTCAATTGCCAATGGGCAATGATTTAATCAATTTTGCCTATGTAATGAAGCCTCTATAAAAACTCCAAAGAACGGAGCTGGAGCACTTCCAAAATGGTGAACATGTGGGCATTTGTGGAGAGTGGCATACTCAGAGAACATGGAAGCTCTGTCCCCTTTCCCCGTACCTTGCCCTATGCATCTCTTCCACCTGGCTGTGCCTAAGACATATCCATTTATAATAAACTGGCAATGCAGTAAGTAAATGTTTCTCTGAGGGTAAAGCACTCTAGCAAATTAATCAAACCCAAGGAATTGGGGGAGGGGGGGTTGGAACCTCTAATTTATAGCCCATTATTCAGAAGTACAGTTGACAATCTGGATTTGTAACTGGTGTCTGAAGTCAAGGTTGGGGGGCAGTCTCCTGGGATCAGCTCTCAACTTGTGGAATTTGGTGCTCTCTCCTGGTAGATAGTGTCAGAATTGAGTTGCATTATGGGAGACCCCCACCTAATGTTAGGGGAATGTTTGGTGGAAGGAAAAAAAACCCAAACATCAGAACTTCTGTCAGAATCTTAGTCTCATAGCCCTAAGCAGATTGTAAGCATGTGAGCACAGACTCTGCCTTCATTTTATTTTGGATTTTCCACAGTGTTTTGCATGAAGTATCTGTTGATGACATGGAGATTCGTATCACTTTCTTAAGAGGCACTTTGTTGGAATGTGGAAAATTGGTCTTTGGAGTCCATTAGATCCAGCTCCTCTGTCTTATGTGTATCACCTTGGGAAAGACCTAATTTCTCTCAGCCTCAGACTTTTGCTCAGTCCTGGTATGGCTGTCACAATTTTGAGGCTACAGGTGTCTTATAGGTGGTACTTGACCTAGGAGATAGACTTTTGTTCCAGGCTAAAGCAAATGAGATACACAACAGTTCTCACACTAAAGCAGAGCTAAGGAGAGGGGATCACGTGGAAGGCATCACAGGAGTGACTCATCTACCTCAGGCAAGAACGAAGAGGAACAGATAGAGCTCTATGCTTTTCACTGGGGTGCTAGTGGCATTTGAGGAATGATAGTCTTCTGAGGTGAGGGAGTATCCCTCTCTTTGTAAGATGTTTGTCTTCTCTGTTCCCCTCCCACTTCTAACAGTGTCCCTGCCCACCACTCTTTCGGACATAATAGCCCACACATAGTTCCAAATGTTCGTTGAAGGTCACTGCTATCTCTGCTGAGAACCACAGCATACTTCAAATAGTGCTAGGGGTTTTGCATGTGTTTTAGAAAACACCAAGGAGAGTGAGTTGGGGCTGTGGAGATGCCCACAGAATAGCTGTGTTCTGCTCTGTTTTACCGAGATTTTGTTTGAGAGGATACCTATAGCTAAAAGTTTTTGAAAATGCAGTTCTACAGTTGAAGTCAAACGTTGCTTAACTGTAAAGGCTGAACTATGAACACTATGAGATCAAAGCTGAGAAAGAGTCCATTCAACTCAAGGAGGCACAGAGCTGGAAAAGAAAAGAATAAAGGGGTCCTGCCCTATCAGGGCCAATACAGACCCTCCCCTATCCCTTAGGAGTGGACACAAATGCTGGCATACCACTGAGATCATAATGACAATACTGTCCATCCATTTAGTACCTGCTGTGAACTACAAGTTACATATATACTATTTCTACACTTAAAACTTCTTCACATGGTAGGTATCAGGCAAAAATAGTCTCATGGAAGTTGAGCCATGTCTCTATACTCACACAGCTAGTTAATGACTGAACCTGGATTCAAATCCATGTTTTACTATAAAAGCTTACCAAGCTGTGATATGATCTTATTTGTAATTTATTCTTCACCTAACATTTCAAATTAACAAATATTTGTGTTGGGCTTTTGCTGTTTGCTTATGCTTAAATGCTAAAAGATTGTATATGACATTGCATATGAGAATTTTTCTTGCAGTTAATCCACTGTTTGTCCTTTTAAAGGCTGCCTTCATGTAGTTAAGTGAGGCACTTGCCTTGGGGTGACCTGGAAATGCCGAGCACAGGGCACCTGCTCTAGAAGGGCATTCAAAGGGGCTCTCTTCCTGTGTCACTTGTTACTCCAAGTTGATATAATATCCAAGTCAAACATCTCCCCAGGGGACAGCTTTTCTTCCTAGCAAGTCTTAGGAATGGTTCTTGGAGGCAAATAAAACACTGTTTGAAAACTGGGGACTTTTGATTTTCTTAGGCAGAATAAATGTGTGCCACTTACAAGAGCTCTGCATCATGCCTATAGATGATTAAGTGGATTGCTATTGTTAAATAAATAGGACCAGCAAATTAATTCCCATTAATGAGATACAGGAGTCTATCTTGCAAAATCAGCTAATGTACCTAATCATGCACAGAAGTTAGATATGAAACCTTTATGTTTAAATCAATAATAAGTCATTTTTATGAGATGCAGATACCGGGGTTTCTCCTCTTTTGCTCATAACACTTTCCTCCCATACGATCCACCTTTGACAACATACAGCACAGCCAGAGGTCTGCACTATTCCTCACTTATTTTCTGGCTTATCACATAGATCAGTTGCGTGGGAAATGCCATAAGGATGTTTCTCTGTATTTACTTAAATTGCTTCTACAAATTGCTCCACTATTTCATGATATGAAGTTCTATAAGAATCTGTAGTTTTTATATGTCTGTCTTAGGGTTTGGTATTTTGAAGCTTCATTGTCTTCTTTTTTAAAGTAAAGTATGTGATAATGAATTGGTGGTTCAGCCCACCATAGGCAAAACCACTTTGGTGAAAATGTCAGGGGTTTTACATCCCCCCCCACTTTCACATGGTGTCAGCTAAAAGTAGTCTGATAAAATGAAATCAAATTGTGATGTAGATGAAAACATCAGGGGGGAGAAGAACACCGCACTTGTAGCCTAGAAAGCTGGATATTCATGTTGATGCAAAAGTTGGGTATTTATCCTTTCTGATGGCTGAGTAATATTCCATTGTATGGTGACTAACATAACACACACACACACACACACACACACATACACACACACACAGAAAACTGGATATCCTTTGCTTCTAATGCCATTGCCCAACTTCTAGACTGGTTGAGTGGCATTGGGCAAACCATTGTTAGTCTGAGCTAAGGTGTTCTCACCTGCCAGATGGGTGGTTGGAAACAGGGGCAGCAGCACTCGGCAAGTGCATCACTGCGCCCTTGTCCAGCATCCATGCTGGATGCTGTGGATTGGGCATGGCTATAGTGCCCATGGGACCAAAGTCCGGTTTCATTGTCCTTTTTAATACAGGGTTCTAGGCAGTATTTCCAAATGACTAATTAAATGCAGGTTGTCATCCCTGCAGGACTGGTTGGTTCTTTCCAGCTCCCCTTAATGAGCTAGGGCGTGAGGCCCTTCTAGAGATTTTTAGATATGCAAAAGATTATGGGGGAATACAATATTCAGTGAAAAAAATGACTTTCTGACCATAAAATTTAGAAGAATAGAAGAGAAAATTTGGATGAGGATAGATGGATTGTTGAGACTTTATTGATAACCCTCAAATCATATGCCTTAAATATCACCCTGTACTGTCTCCCTTTCAAAACTCATTCCATTAAGACATTGAAAAAACTAAGGAATTCAGTTGTTAACCTATGGCTAAAAGTTTTTCTATTACTTTAAAGAAATTGAATGAAAATTAAAATTTTTTTAAATTTCAATAAAAATTCTAACCACTACTTGATAAATATCTCAAGAGTCCCATTAGAAATAACTATAACCCATCCCACTTTTTGGGGGGGAAGTGGGTGAGAAAAGAATTTCTAAAATATAAAGTGCCAGTAAAATAGACATGCTTTTATATTTTAATTTTGCCTTTTTGGCTAATGTTCTAATGATATGGAAAACCCAGTTGAAATCCTCATGAATGATTTATAGCATCATTTAAATCCTTTTATTGAATGAGAGATATTTCTAAATGGGCATGATTACAATCTTCCATATTAAACAGTAAATTTTTAAAAAGTCCCTTAATGTTGTTTAGTAGTTTATGATAGAAAAATGTGGGCTAATAGGTTTGTTTTATTTGATTATCTTTTCATTTATTTAATCAACCAGGAGCCTATCACACTTTACAATAACCTTATTTTAGAAAGGAGGGAAATTATGTGTACAAGGGCTAGGCTAACTGCCCAAGGTCCCGTCTCTACCATGTTCTGGAGAGGAACTTGGATCTAAGTTTCTTGACCTTCTGTTCTAAGCTCTTTAGCCTACATTCTGTGCTTTTATTATTTTTTTAAATTATATTTTTGGATTAAATTACTTAGAAACAATTCACTTTTCATTTTTTTTAAAGATTTTATTTATTAGAGAGAGCATGCGCATAAGCAGGGGGGAGACTCAGAGGGAGAGGAAGAAGCAGGGAGCCCTAGGCAGGCAGGGCTTGATCCCAGACCCCGAGATCATGATCTATGCTGAAGGCAGACACTTAACTGACTGAGCCACTCAGGAATCCCTATAAACAATTTAAACGTGGATAAGAAACAGTGGGTTTTAATGGCAAGAAAATTGAAGGAATACTAAAAAAACTAACATTTTGGACAATGTAAATTTTTATTGTGGTTGGGTTTCTTAATTTACAAAGATCTGGTGCTTGCCTCAAACCCTCCACTGATAGGATTTTCATAGGTGACATGCTCTTTGTATTCCATTGTTAACCATGTAGACATGCTGGGGACACACATACACAGAACCCCCTCCCCACTCATATTCATTTTCTCTCTCTCTCTCTCATGCACCCCTTTCCCCCTATCCTGTATCCTGCTCCTATTCTCTCTCCATTGGGGAAGGTATATTAGAACTGGTCACAAGAAACATATTCTCAGGTTGCCATTTATCTAGTACCTACTGGCAGACTTGTTTATTTTTCCTTTTGATGAGATTGTAATCTTTTGTAAATGGTAAGCAGGACAGAAGAAAGCACCTGTTCTGTTTCCACGTGTTTGTTTTTCTCAAACTACAGCTCTCCTTTAAACTTGATTTAGCCAAATGACTCATGTGACGTTATAATGATATTGTAATGCCGGATGCGTTGTACGCCCACCTTAGAAGACCACCGGAGACGTAAGTCAAAGCCAAGGGGCAAAGGCCGTTTATTACGAGTTCAAACCCGGACCTCCGCGCACTCGTTGCCGGTGTCGCTAAGAGGTGTCGAGCAGAGCAAGTGCAGGGTTTTTATAAGCAGGTACAAACATGTTTGGGTGGGGGTACAGACAAGTTAAGCTGATTGGTCAACTTAAAAAAAATCATACCTGGTGTTGGTGGATTGGTGCTGGGAGCCCGCGCGCGCGAAAAGCAAGCGTTGGAACAGAAGCGGAATTAGCTAGTTAGCCCTTGCATTGAGCAAGCATTTTTACAGAAGCAGAAGTAGCTGGTTGATAGCACCTTCGGGCGTAAACAAGTTTTGGGTGGGGTGAGGTTCATCCAGGCCTTTCAATATCACCCCAAACAAGCTCACTTCTCACAGTCATAACAAAATTTTTGCTACCAGGAGCCTGTGAACTTCCCTGTATCCTCAATGGGATTTGATCCATAGTAAATACTGGCCTCATTCATTGACTTGAATAGAGTCCATTGTTAGAAAAGACATCAAAGTGTGCAAAAAAGGAAGTGCCATAAAGAAAAGAGTTCAAGAGGTAGAACTAGACAGATCAAGGGATTTGCTTCTGGCTCTATTGTTTACTAGCTTGTCTTATATAAATACTCTAACTTTTTTGAGACTCAGCTTTCCCATCTGGAAAATAGGAATAATATTCTTACTCAACAGCACCTAGCAAAGTTTCTAATACATAATAACAGATGCTTATAAGTGGTTGTGATTTTTATTATGTTATTGTTATGATTACTAATTGTTATTAGATAGCAAAAATCCCAAATAAGAGCACCTGGGTGGCTCAGTGGGTTAAAGCCTCTGCCTTTGGCTCAGGTCATGATCTCAGGGTCCTGGGATCGAGCCCCGCATCGGGCTCTCTGCTCGGCAGGGAGCCTGCTTCCTCTTCTCTCTCTCTGCCTGCTTCTCAGCCTACTTGTGATCTCTCTCCCTCTGTCAAATAAATAAATAAAATCTTTAAAAAAAATCACAAATAAGAGAAAATTGTAGAACTTGGCTATTTCTGTTTTGGCTGGGTTGGAAATGAAACATTTCCTGCAGAGAATGATTCTATAAGGTCTGCTCTTATTTCCTAAGATAGAAGAGAATCCTCTACCAGTGTATGGAGTGAAATTTGATTTAAAATATTATGTGGATTAAATTTATACTGACCCATAGGATTAATCAGCCTTATTAATACTCTCCCCAGAGCTCATTAGTACAAGCAATACAGCAAAATCCATTAACTGCCATTTTAATCTAGTTGTAATGTACCAGTCGATGAGCAACTGACGTTGACTATATGGAATTTTGCTGTACATCCTACATGACTGAAGTGAACTACTTCTGGTGACGGAGGGATCCTGAGGTCAGTGACATTTCCTTTCTGGTTTACTCTTACAGATTGATGTACAGTGGTATGAGAAACGCTTAAGCCTGTCCCACACCACGAGATATTCAGACTCTTCCTCATTCATTCAGCTTTCCCATCTGGAAAATAGGAATAATATTCTGAAACAACCATTGTTTTGAGTCTTGACAATATGATTATCAGTAATCATATTAATGATTAATCAATCAACAATAATGATTATCAGCTAGTATTTGTGAAATGGCTACCTTGCTCACTTCGTTAGCACAGAAGAATTAAACTTGGGCATAGGTTCTGCCTTCCTGTTGCTTACTGTCTAGTGGCGAAAGACAAATGAGAGTAATAAAAGTGTTATGGATTCTCTGATGGCATTGTCTAAGGAACAGGGAGAGGTTGAAGGCAGAGGTAGTTAATCCCAAATTTTGTATGGGGCATTCAAAGACCTTTGTGGTCTTGCATCAGCCTAATCCTTCTGCCTCATTCTTCACCATTTTCCCCATCCCACCCCACAATACACATCCATACTCCATGCATATTAAGCCGTACTCATTGCTACCCTCTATTACTTACATTTTTCTGTATGCACCTTCACAGTTGCATTATTTGAATTTTACAATGACCTGGGAGTTTCTCTAACTTGGTAGGAAGCCTATATATTGGCTGAGACTTAAATCAAGGCATCTGTGGAAAAAAGATTAACATCTTCCAGGCAAGTGAGTTCTTCCTCGTTGAAAATTTTGGAGAGTCACATTTCTAAAGAACTCTCTAATCAGCACCTGGTTTCTTGAGCATAGTGCTTGAGGGAAAAGCCTAAAGAACTCCATTTTATTAACCAATCCAGATTGCTGGCAAATGTTTTCCCTGGAGGATTTTCTAAAAAGTAGGGATTGAAGTCTCAGTGGTGAAGGATAAGAGCACATGGACTCTCAGCAAAATGTTTTCTCCTGTAAGGCAACTGGAGGCAGTAGGCCTGAAAACAACATCTATGTAATTTCCATCAGAGATTTTTGTCTCTTGCATCTGATGGGAATATAGCCAAGAAGTCCAAGGCAACAATTTTATACCCGCATCTCAAGAGACGTGTTTTGCAGAACTATAGTCTCAGAGGAACACATCTGTAATGCTAGGCTTATAAGTATACCTCTGTGCCAGGAGAATTCAAGCCTGGCAAGTCTCCTTTTTACTCTTCATTTATTCTACAAACAATCTTTGATTACTTAATGTGTGTTAGGTAGCACTTGATGAAACAACCCAACTTGCTGCATAGACTTGGATGACCATTAAACTGGCTCCATCCTTCATTCAGTGGGATAGTGAGGAGGCAGTGGTCAGGTTTTGATGGTCACATCCACAGCTGCTATCTGAAGAGGGAGCACTTACTACAGTTCTGGTGATTTTTCTCGAGGACAACAAGGACACTTTCCCATCATTCCAGGAGGGCTTCTGCAAGACTCTATTACTGAACATGGTTCTGATACAAGATTTGTCAAAGGAAGGTGGCCTGGCTAAAGTTTTCCATTATCTGACTCACTTCCTTAAAATATAGTTTACAAAATTGAAAAGAAAATATTTTTACTTCCTTTTAATGATAACCATGCTATAGTACCAAATTTCCCCAAAGTTATAAAGTGAAGAAAGCCGGATCAAGAAATACTGGCAATTTTTGCTGGACTGAATTCCTAGTTTGAGAGAAGGGAGACCTAAAGAGAAGGGTGAAGGGTAAGATCCCTGGCTGGTGGTGGAGATGGTTCAGAGATCTTCTGGGGTCTATTGGTCACATATTTCCAGGGAATGTTTAAGTCAGAGACAATTGCCTAAATATTAAAAAACAAAGCAAAAGCTCAGCAAAATGATTTAATGAGGACTGAGCACACATAGCCATAACATCCACACATTTTTGCAGACTGCAGCTTTGAGCCATGCCTGGATGGGCAAGGATTTATTTCTAGGCTTCTTATATGCCATAGGGGTCTGGTGGGGTGGGGTGGGGGTAGGAAGGATGTGTTTCAGGGCCAAAAAAAGGTCCATAACTCTGGAATATGGAGAAGAGGTTAGGAAGGGTGTCTCTGGAAGTGAAAGCTCATAAATTGAGATTTAATGGGAAAGGTTAGGTTTCCGAGAAGTAATGCATGTAGAGAGAGCCAAACTGGTTCCTTAATTTCTCTCACATACTCAGAGGACTTGAAATAAAAGAGAGGTTTCTATTGCTTTCATTATTTATGTGACCTTGAGCCAGTCATTTAACCTTTGTAGAGATCGGTTTCCTCATCTGTAAAATAAAGGTATTGAATTAAACAATCTGTAAGGTCTCTGGCAGCTCTGCTATCTATGAGATTAGAATCACTGATACTTACAGGGATTAAAAGTGTTATCTATCCACTTCCCTTCTCCCCAACAAAAACAAACCAAAATAGACTATAACCCAGATAGAAATTCTACACTCAGATGGTTAGATTGTTAATGGGTTATTAACAAATTCGTCAAACACTTTCTTTGTTTTTTTTTTTAAAGATTTTATTTATTTATTTGATAGAGACACAGCAAGAGAGGGAACACAAGCAGGGGGAGTGGGAGAGGGAGAAGCAGGCTCCCTACTGATCAGGGAGCTCCATGCAGGCCTCAGTCCCAGGATCCTGGGATCATGACCTGAGCCAAAGGCAGCCAGGTGCCCCCATCAAGCACTTTCTTTGTCATTAGGTTAAAAAAATCTTAACAGGATCTCTTTTTTTTTTTTTTTTAAAGATTTTATTTATTCATTTGACACAGAGAGAGAGATTACAAGTAGGCAGAGAGAGAGGAGAGAGGAGGAAGCAGGCTCCCTGCTGAGCAGAGAGTCCGATGTGGGCCTCGATCCCAGGACCCTGGGATCATGACCTGAGCCGAAGGCAGCGGCTTTAACCCACTGAGCCACCCAGGCGCCCTTAACAGGATCTCTTAAGGTCTGCCCTGAACTGTGTTATTGAGCCAGCTCATCCCTGTCTCACCGTGCCCCAGTGCCTCTGTTGCTCCCCCATCCTATCTGAAGAGCTGTGGTTCCTGCAGCAGCATGACCTTCTGTCTCACGTGCCTTGGTGCCCCAACCAGTGCCTGGCTGACTCTTAAACTTAGGATTCACCACAACAGCTTCCACCCGGAAACCTGCCGGGCTCCTTATTTCCTTCCCAAAGAAAACGAAGTCTTATTTAGCTGGCCCTATTTTTTTTTTCCCTCTCTAGCATCTGAGCATATCTTTACTACTGTAATTTTAATTGTTTATTTACCCTTCTCCCTACTAGTCTGTAAACTCCTTGAGGGTAAGTGTCTTCTCATTTATCTTTGAATTGCAAGGCTGAGCACTTTGCTTGGCACAAGGAGATGCTCAATCAATGTTGCTGAATCAATGAGTGCATAAATAATTTAACACTATTCAGGGAAAGATGCTGAGACAAAGTAACATCTTTAAAAGACAACCCAGACACATGTCTGCTTTTTCTAATAGTTGATTGCAAATGAGTGCTCTGTCACCTTCCCATTGGGAAGAGTCTAACAGCAGAGGTAATACTAATCACTTCCCATTTGCATGCAATTTCCAATTTTCCCGAGTCGTGTTTAGCTGGTAGCAACAGAGTCTAATCTGGTCTCATCCATTGGAGAGCATTCCATTCTAATAGCTGCCTTGCCTTAAGTTGGAAATGCATCACGCACAAGCTACTTGTTTCTGCATCATAAACTTCTAATGTTTCTTTAGGCTGATAGAGTTTTGTATGTCTTGGAGTCGGGAGATGAGCCAAATATTCTTCTTTGTTAGATGATGTCTTAGATTGCCCCCTCCTCTTGTGCCACCCTCTGTCCCAATGCTCAGTGGAAGCCTGAATTTTTGGAGTTAGCAGATATCTTCTCCAAGATGTGGTTTTCTCCTTAAAATCAAATAGAAGCTTCTAGATGCTGACTATAGTCAACAGGTCATCCGTCCTTGGAGTTTATACCTCAGGGGGGTGCCCTCGTCTCTGTTCTGGGGGCTTGACACTTTTAGTCAATCCCTACTACCCTTCTCTGCCTCAAAACCTCCGAATCCTTCTCCCTGTATTTCCCTGGGTGTGTGGGAGTAAGTGCATGGTGGCGGCAGGAGGTGGAGTGTGACCCTCCACAGGGAGCCACTGATGGCTCAGGACCCATCCTGAGGCGAGGTATTGAGATGGGTCTAGAAACACAGAAATGAATAGGACATGGTTCTGAACCCCATGAAGATTACAATCTAATAAGGAGACAGATAATTAAATTATCATACAGTGTGATAAATATAAACCTAGGAGCAAGCACAGACTGTTTCAAGCCATTTCTTATCTCCTGGACACCAGAGTGGAGCAGAGAGCAGTGTGTAAAATGCAGTCCCTTACTGCCCTATAAGGTCTCTTTTCATTTGTTCCTCCCGAAGCATTTGTCCTTTACATGTACGAGGTGCCAACACCACAGGAAGGAGACTCCCATGTCCTTGCCCTCTCAGGGTTCACAGTCTGGTAGGGGAGATAGACATTTAATATGTTTGCCATCCAACCTTTCTTGACGTGGTGGCAATATTTATAGGGTATAGTGAGGACAGAAGTCTGCTGGAGAGCACATGAATGAAAGAGAGGGAGAGGGCTTTTTTGAACTGAAACTGGAGAGATGAATAGATGTTTACCAGGCTCACCAGGTGACAAACTGGCTGACTCTAGGTGGGATAGCTCTAGAATTCCAGACTTGATGGCTCAAGTGATCTATAATAGTTGAGATGCAGCCAAGTGGGCTAGGACAACTCAGAGGACACAACATTTGTAGTCATAGTACAGTTAGATAACAGGCATCAGCAGTCCAATGCTAGGATTTCAGTGGGCGGATGGAGGTGGTGAATCAAGGTGGTGTGAACCCAGGAGGAAGCACATGAACCTGCAGGGTCTTGGACACCAAAAGAGCTATAAGGTAAATGTCATCTTACTTCTGCAGGAGGGGGATGTTAGAGCAGAATGAGGCCTTTAGGAATCCTAGCTAGGAGTGCCCCAAGGAACACAGCAGTCCTTAGAGGATACCCATATCTTTTCTTTAGCAGGTTAAAGAAAAATTTGAAAATTTGTCGTCAGAGTTCTGAAAATGTGAAGGAAAATCATGCTGAGTTCCATAGACTGGGTCAAGGGTACAGTTGCTCTGTCTGCTGAAACTCCTGTAAAGCGGCTCAGCTGGGATTAGCTCGGGGGCTGCAGTGAAGAGATGAGAGACCCACAAGTAGAAACAGGGTGGCAGAGGCAGAGGGGAGTTTTCTTAAATCACCACTTGCAGCATGTTAGTCCTTCTCAAAGACTTAGAGTGAGTCAGAGATTCCTTCCACTTGAAGCTCAAACTCCCCTGTGTAGCCAGCCAGGACCTGCAAGTTGGCCCCATGCTGCCTCTTTAACTCTTACTTATCACTTAAAAAAAAAAAAAGACATCTCAGAAATCTTCCCAGAATATAGTAGCTCATTCCTATCTAAAGAATTTTGGCTTTGTCTTCTCTTTTACTTGAAATGGCTTCTTTATTATTTATGGAATGGACATTCATCATGAAAGACCCAGTTGGGTCCTTTTCTTGCCCATTCTTACCTCTACTTCTTTTCTCTCAACATTTCCAGTCTACTCCAGCCCAAACTGACTACACACACTGATTTCTTCTACTAAAGCATTTACAGTCAGGATTACCCCCACATGTATTTATTCCCTGATGGTTTTGTAGATGTTGGCTCTATCTCCTTAGATAGATAGTAAGTTACTATGGGAAGTTTCCTAGCACCTAGAATAATACTGGGACACCATGTGAAGCTAAATATAAGCATGCAAATTGTGTAGATGCTTCAAATAGTTTAGAGAGGTGGATTTGAGTTCCACTGGATACCTAATGCCTTATATTGAGTTTTAAAAGTGGTAGGACCTGATTTGCATTCTATCCAGTTATATCAGTTTGCATGGTTTATCATGATTTTTTTAAACCAATCACAAACATTTTTTAGTATAGTTTGTGTGGGTTTGGGGCTTTCATTTTACTTTAAAATATTGTCAACAACAAAAAGTATGGAGTAAAGTAGGAAATTTTGACAGGTAACAAGCATAAAGTTTATTTCTCCCTTCTTGTTTGAAGCATTTGCTCCATTGGGTTATGCAACTCAAACCTCAAAAGCCATTTGGGAGCCTGAGAATTTAAAATCATTCTCATTCTTGGTTTAGTAGCTGAGGATTTCTCTAAATAAGTAAGAGGAAAAGGTGTGTTGTTTTTTTTTTTAAGATAATTCCAGGTGAAAATAAAGGTCTATCAATGACAATGATAGTTTTAGGAGCCTTGGGTTGTAAATGTCACGGTCAGTGGTCAATCTGTTCAGCTCTTTTATTTCAACACCTCTGGATTACACGTGTTATTAACTTCCTCAGTCTTGTAGGCACCTAAAATCCATCAAAATGGACTGTGACATGGAAAACAAAAACCAAAAGGTGACACTTTGAGAGAGGTGACAACTCTGGCATCTTAGTCACATTCACCAAATGTCATCCCATTTTGTTGCTGTCCATTTACAGGGCTGAGCAAGGCAGCTTGGGAAAAGGAGTCTAGGAAGGGCAGGCTGGCGTGAATCCTATCCCACTGCTCCTAGCTTTGTGACTGAGAACAAATCACTTAATCTTTCTGATCATCAGTTTAAGGTTCAGCCCTATGCAAGATGGGAATAACATATACTCTGCAAATGATTATGTATGTTTCTGCATGGCCTAGCACAACATCTGGTATTACTAGACACTCCTGAGCTAATAATTACAGGGCTAGGTTCAGAGATGGCATGATACTGGGGATAGAACAGAGGCTTTGGAGCACCATCTGGTTTTCAGTTCTGGTTCTCCCACTTATTATCAGCAAAAATGGATAAACTACATATCAGCTCTGGGCTTTAGATTCCTTACTTGTAAAATGGGATAATAAGCATACTTACTTTAAAGGGCTGTTACCCAGACTTAAAGAGTAGTAAGGCACGTGAGGAGTAAAGCCCCGAGTCTAATAGTGTCTGGCACATGGTGAGCATATGACCTTGTTCTTCTATTTCCTATCCAAGCTGTAAACAATGAAAAATAGTATTTTAGGTCTATTCCTTTCTGGTGTGTCTGGGAAATCAAAGGTGAACATTGCTCTTACTGAAGAGGGAGGGAGAGGCTTTCACCAGTAGCACACTGGTGAATGTTTAACAACTGGCTATCCTTATCTGCTGCCCTCCCCGCCCCCCAGCGCCCTTGAAAGGCCTAATCTGTAGCTCCTGTCCCAGGCTGGCCACTCCAACTACCAGTGTGACAGTAGCGAGAACAGAGCTGAGAAGAGGTCGTTGTAAAGGTCTTTGCTGGCTGTAACTGCTGCCTCCAGCCCACCACTGGGCCTTGCTTCTTCTAAGTCCACGTAAAACACAAGGGCCAGTGGATCCCACCATGTGGGTTGCTCTGCACCTACTGGCTATGTACCTGAGCAGCCCTTACTATCGTCATGTCCTCACAGGACTGGGAATCAGGAGACCAGGGTCCTAATCTGACTTTCCAGGAAACCTGTGGAAAAGTCCCCTTTGAGACTTAACTAAGTCCAACCCCTGCAGACTTTCTAAGACTTTCTAACTCTAAAAGTCATTATTCAATTATTTCAAAGATAGGTCTTTTCCATGGCTTTTTTCTATCTAGGTCACATGTCTTTTTATCTTGAGGCAGAATGGAGAGACCTTGGATTTTAACAAGCTCTGCAGGAAAAAAAAAAAAGGGCTCTTTATCTTTATTGGTCCTGATGAATATTTGTTCTCTGAGAAAGGGATTTTATTGATCATTACAAGAACATTCTGAAAAGAGCCCTGTCAGTGATTATATATTTGAATAAAGTAAGTTTTACCTTCCTTTCAGAGTTATTACATGGTTTAATGAGATAATGCAGCATGAGAATACAGTTTGGAATATAAAGTGCTGACCACTCTTAAGATATTATTCAAATAGGCCTTTCCTATTTGCAAAAGTGTAGTTATGCAAAAATAAAAGTAGGTATTTGAAAAAATTATTTAAAAAATACCTACTATAAGTTGCAATATATACTGTTTACAACATCTACAAAATAAATGCTTTCATGCCAAATGATGCCATATTTTATTCCTTTTTATTTTTAAATTTAAAATTTTATTTTTTTATTGAAATATATGGTTGACACACAATGTTACATTAGTTTCAGGTGTACAACGTAGTGATTCAACATCTCTATAGATTATGCTATGCTCACTGAAAGTGTAGCTCCCATCTGTCACCATACACTATAATTACAATATCACTGACTCTATTCCCTATGCTGTACTTTTCATCCCCATGAGTTACTCATTCCATAACCGGAAACCTATATCTCCCACTCTTCTTCAGCCATTTTGCCCATTTCCCATTAAATAATTAATGATCTATACTTTACTATCAGAAATATACAGATCTGTTGCTTTGCAAAAGATTCTCACAAGCCTATAGAATTAAAACGTAAGTCCATTTTATTTTATTTTGTATAAGAATAATGCCATGAGGCACTCTAGCACTCTTGGCCCTGTGGGATTTAGAATACTGAAACTGAGAAAAGAACCTTCATGGAAATATACAAAAAATTATCTTTGATTGAAAAGAAAAAGTATCTAAATAAAGAATTTAAAAGGATCTGAAAAGTATCAATTCTTAGTTTATCTGGCTTAAAGGTTTATACAAGAAATCCACCAATTGTTTTTTTCAACTTTTTGCATCAGCAGTACTTAAGAGCTTTATCTTGGCAATACCAAAGCATCCACTGATTGTGTTATTTCAGACTAACAGCCTGTTCATTCAGTGAATAATTTGTGAATGGTTAGGGTTGAGTGAACATTACTGGTTATTCATCCCTTCCACAGTTTTGTCTTACACCCACTATGTAAGATGCTGTGGGAATATAAAGTGAGCTCAGACTTGAGAATTCTGTAGTAGGTTGAATGGTGCTCCACGCCCCCCCCCAAAATGTCTGTGTCCTAACTCCCAAAATCTGTGATGTTAATCGTATTTGCCAAACTCTCTTTCCAAATAAAGGAAGAAAGTGAAGATGAGGAAATAATCCCAGTTATTCAGGTGGGCCCTCAATGCAATACGTGTCTTGATGTGAGAGAGGCAGAGGAGGACTTGACTCAGAAGAGGAGGCAGTGTGACACAGAGGAGGCAGGGATCAGCGTGATGTGGCTGCAAGTCAAGGAATGTTGACAGCTACCAGATGTTAAAAGAAGAAAGAAGTAAATTCTACCTTGGAGCCTCAGGAGGGAGCATGGCCCTGCCAACACCTTGATTTTAAGCTTCTGATCTCAAGAACTCTGACAGAATGAATTTATGTTGCTTATGTTATCATGTTTGTAGTAATTTGTTATAGTAGCCTGAGGAAACTAATATAGATCCTCTCTCCAAAGAGAACATATTTCTTTTTACATGATATTGTTGCCTTAAGTTTGATTAGAAGTTTGTAAGAAGGGGAGATTGCTTTTTGTTAGAGATACTGGGCATATTTACTAGAGGAAGAAGAGTTTGAGAATTCTCTTAAAAATGAAGAGGTTTCGGATTTTGAAAGAAAGAACTGATGGCGATGGTGCTGGAGTGAGATGGCGGGTGGGGCATGGTGGAGGTAGACGTTTCTGGGATGGAAGTAGAGGTGGGTCATGGGCTCCAGGCAGAAGGAAGCTTGTGCTCAAAGGCTTACAGTCTATAAAGTGAGAAACTTATACGGAGGGAGGGGTTCAATTAGTTGGGAAGTGGGAGAGACACTAATCCTGGAACTGGAAAGAGCTTTGTTTGGCCATTTAGAATGTGGACTTCATTCTGTAGTCTATAGGCAATTGGGAATTCGTTTTTAATCAGAAAGATGCCAGGGTCAGCACTGTGTTTAAGAAGGCTTTCTTACCATGGTTCATGATTCAGATGGAAAAAGTACTGGAATGTGGAAAAGACTGGTTAGGTGGCGATAGTGTTAGTCCAGGAACAGGGGTGTTTTGGGCTGAACTCTATCCCCCAAATTCATTTGTTGAAGTTTGAACCCCCAGGCCTCCGAATATGACTTTTTGGATATAAGACCTTTAAAAAAGGTAATTAAAGTAAAATGAGGTCATATGGGTGGGCCCTAATCCAATGTGAATGGTGTTCTTAAAAGCAGAGACTAGCATACTGACAACACATAGACAGAAGGGTGACCATGTGAGGAAGGTGGTCATCAGCAGCCCTGGAAGAGAGGCCTCACCAAACCAAATATGCTGACACCTTGATCTTGGACTTCTAGCCATAGTTTCTCTAGATCTTTGAGAAAATACATTTCTTTTGTACAAGTCACCCAGTCTCTGGTATTTTGTTATGGCAGCCCTAGCAAACTCACGCAAGGAGTTTACACTAGGGCAGCTTTGTGACGACGCACACTGTTCTACCTGGAGATTCTTCATGTGTGCTGTTATTTGCTCTCCTAGATACAGTTGTGGCTCACCTTAGTATAAAGATACACAGCTTGGTTTCATGACCTCCCCAAAAGAGTTGCACCATTGCCATGAACAAGAACAATACCAGTTTCATAGTTGCTATAATATTGCTTCTTTCTAGGATATTAAACAAGATCTCTTCTGGTTCATAAGTTCCATGCGTTTTCTCCTTCATTCTTGATCATAAATAATGATATAGCACAAATGTTGCCTTTAGGTCTCTGTTGATTGAGTTAGGAAATATGCCCATTGCCTAAGCTTCTGGGCGTCCAGACACAGTCATCCATCTTGATCCTCCTCTTCCTAACCTGTCCCAAATTTACCCATCAGTCGGGGTAATGCCTGACGAAGCATATGGGCTTGTGCTGAAGGTGAACAGCAGTTGGGAAGTAAATGAAACAGATATGGAACAATCTTGTAGTTAATGTTGCAGGTTTCTAACTGAGAAGAAAATGTTTCTGGGACATCAGGATGGGGTGATATACAGCTGTAAGAGTAGGGGCAGGAGCCCTAATGGATGTCCACTCGGGTTGTCTGGGGTGGTAAGTTTGATGTTCTTAGTCCTCTACAGTGGGGAATTTACAGCTAATGGAAAGCAAAGGAGATAAGAAAACTCAGACTAGTCTTAACATTTTTCCTATTTACACTTTTTCCCCCCAAGTCTCACAGGAGACTGAGCTATGCTACCTAACTCTGAGCTGCATGTTATGGTCAGCCATAAAGCTGACTAAATCTGCCAAGCATCCAGCACCACCCTATTTGTTCTGGGGGAGAAGGAAAAATCCAGGCTCTCGTGGAGCTGATGATTAATTTGGGAGGCAGGTCACATACTTAACACCTTATCAATTTTTGTAAGTTAGTATAGAACAGACCAAGCTAAAATTGGCTGATTTGTTTCAGGGTATTAGATGGCACTGATTATTTTATAATATTTACTCAAGAATGAGCCAGGTGAGATGGGAGCCATCCCTGTGCCAAAGAGCTCTTCAGTCAGTTGAGTACATAAGAATTACTTAAGTGAAATAGCCAGGTAATTAGAAGCAGTGCCTAAATGAGTGGTGGTGTTCTGTATATGCCTGAGAATTGGAGATTTCAGAAAATTAAGAGGACTATGTAAGCCAGTTTAGTTGTAGGAGGCTTTATGGAAAGTTGTTTTTGGGATACTCAATAATTCACTTACTATTCATTCACATTCCATCCACACAACAAATATAATAACTTGTATACAATGTTTCAGGTTCTGACAAAATGACAAAGACAGACATGATTTATATCCTAATGGAGCTTATAATCTCATGTAAAATAAAATATAATTGCATGGTATTAGTTATAGACGGTGATGAGTCCCTTGAAAGGAAATTATTAGGGGGAGTAGTCTGGAGGAGTGCGTAGTTAGAGTGATACCGAATCAAACATCCAAAGGATGAGTAAGAGAATCAGGCAGTGGAGGTGGGGAGTACTCTAGGTAGAGGACATAATATGTGCAGAGACTTGAGGTGGAAAGGCACTGCCCAGCTGCAGAAAGGCAAGAAAGGCAGTGTACCTGGAGCATAGTTACCAGGGAGAATGGCATCCCGTGGGATGACAACATAATACTTGATGCTGATGTTTTGGGGATCATGGACATCTTTAAAGGTCTGTTGAAAGCTATGCATCCTCTCTCCAGAAACATGCACATATGTTTCCAGTTCAGAAAGTTCACAGATTTCCAGAAGCTTCTTTGTGAATTTCAGGGTAAGAAATCCTACCTTAGGGACAGATGTGATTAGAACCGGCTCTCAGGAGGAGAAAGGGTTTTTGCAGCAAGAGAGAGGTTGAGAATGAACAGTGTTTGCAGGATTGTGGGAGGCTGGGAGTTTTCAGGAGGCAGGGTTATCAGTCTTCCTCCAGTTCTGTTGCATGTTCTCAATTCACAAAAGTCAAAGTGAATAATAGGGGACGGGACATTGCTATGCTTGTACGCATCTCGAATTTGCTCGCAATGCTAATAGTGGCATTTGGCCTTTAGATATTGAGTTCTCTCCTTCTCCTGGCAGCTGTCTCCTCTCAGTGTGGTTCCCCTCTACACCAGTGAATCTGTACAGTGTCTGATGCTATGGCAGAGAAGTGGCACTGACTTTCTGACTCAATGGACTTCAAAATATCAACATGAGTATCAGTGAAGCTGTTGAATACAAACCATCTCCTAACGCATTTTTAATTAGCATTTGGCCAGTTAATCAATTTATAAAATATGTGAAAGGAAAGCCTATTAAAATAGAATCTGTGTTTGGTGAGGTAAACGATTCCATATACTACAAACTAGATACTTCCTCCAAATGGAAAATGTGGGCAGGCAGGTATACAGATCCCCTGCAGAGACTATTTTCAATATTAATTATCTTGCTGTGCCTTAAATGGTTTTTGTTTGAGTGTTAAAAGGTTTGTGAAGATTAGATTATTTAAATGGCAAAAATCAATTTTCCTGAACCTGGACAGTCTTTTACAGTCAACTGTAAAAGAGCCAAAGGAGTGGAGAGAGAGGGGAGTTTTATGCATCTCATTTGTTCTTTTTAAATGTGAAAACAAAATGAATTGTTAGTGCAAAGAGGAACATGAGAGGAAAGGAGTGGGTATCCAACACAGTTGCCTTTCTTAGGCAGATGCTGGTCTGGGCGGTGAGGGGATCCAGTTGCTGTGGCCATGGCCAGAAGCCTCATCATGAACTGTTCTCCTTGACATTGGAAGCTGCTTGGCGCAGGTGTCAGGATGGTGCAGACAGCAAAAGAGAGAAAAGTGTGCAGCATCACTGCTCAGAGGAGGAGCTATAATATGCCCTGGGAGGAGGGAATGCCATCTGTCAAAATGCAAATCCTTCCCCTTCCCCAGGGTGAAGGCAAAGCTTGAGCACAGTTTGATTTAGTTCAGCAGATGAGTATGACTGTAGTCTGCCAAAGGCCTGTGCTCCAGCCCTGAGCTGGATCTGTCCACAAAGAGCTTCACTTTGGGTGAAGGGTTGAAGCCTCCTGCATCAATATAATGGCTCCAGAGCAGGGTATGGTATGTAGGGACCATGATCAAGACGCCCACTGTATAGTAAGCTTGCAGAACAAGTTTGGTAAGTGTATTAGTCAACTAGGACTGCCATAACAAGATGTCACACACTAGATGGCTTAGACAGCCCAATTTATTTTCTCCACAGTTACAGAGTTTAGAAGTTCAAGATCAAAGTGTCAGCAGGTTTGGTTTCTCTGGAAGCCTCTCCTTGGCTTGCCAATAGACACCTTCTTTCTATGTGCTCACGTGGCCTTTTCTCTGCGTGCATATACCTCTGATGTCTCCTCTTCTTACAAGAACACCAGTCCTATTGGATTAGGGTTCTATCCTTATGACTTCATTATTTGATGAGTCTTTTTAGTCTTTTCTTTAAAAAGGAATCCCTTTATCTCTTCATCTCCTTTTTTTTTACTTCTCTCTGCCTCTTCATCCAATTTAGTAATAACCATTTGAATATTAAAATAAGTGAAATTTCTATGTGAAATTCTCATGTGAAAATATCATTCAAATTTACCTAATTCAAACTTACCCTAATCCTATACCTCATGACCCTAATTACCTCCTTAAAAACCCTATCTCCAAATACAGTCACATTGAGAATTAAGTCCTCCACATATGAATTTGAAGAATTTGAAGATGTGGCAGGGGACTTAATTCAGTCCATGACAGTGAGCAAATGGATGACTGATTTTTTTTTAAAAGATTTTATTTATTTATTTGACACAGAGAGATCAGATCACAAGTAGGCAGAGAGGCAGACAGAGAGAGGAGGAAGCAGGCTCCCCGCTGAGCAGAGAGCCCGATTCGGGCCTCCATCCCAGGACCCTGAGATCATGACCTGAGCTGAAAGCAGAGGCTTTAACCCACTGAGCCACCCACGCACCCTGGATGACTGATTGAATGAAAGAGGGGATAAAAAATATAAGTCTGGAGTGCTATGCAAATTATGAGAAGAAAAGATTAATTTTGACTTAAAGAATTAGAGATACTTCTTCGAAGATTTGTAATTTGAGCTAGATCTTAAATGATGGTAGGCACATTGATAGGACAGCATGGTGATGGGGAAAGGAAGCTTGTTGTGCAGAGGACACTGAGGACTTTAAAAAAAGTCCAAGCTTTTTAAAAAATCATCCCTTGTAACTCTGACTTTAATGCTCTCCATACAGAAGAAAGATTGCAAATTGAATATAAAACCTCATCATACATTGAAATTGCTGAAATACATAGTTTTAATTTCACATTTTGATAAACTGAAAAGCAAAGGGGAACTAGGAAATTTTAAAAGATGGTAACATACACATATAGGTTCATGGAGAAGAGAGAAGAAAAAAGTGTGGTTAGGAAGAAAACGGTGCCTGGCTGGCTTAGTCTGTAGAGCATGCAACTGTTGATCTTGGGGTTGTGAGTTCGAGCCCCAAGTCAGATATAGAGATTGCTTAAAAATAAAAAAAATCTTAAAGAAAAAGGAAGTTTCTTTAGGGAAAAAAGCGATAATGGATCCTTCCATCTCATCGGATTCTGTCATCTGGAATCATGAAGAGAGGCAAACATTAAGCTCATTCCTTAATCATTCATTCCTCATGAGAATGTGAAAACACAACCAATTTATTTCTAGGGAAAACAGTGCTGTGGAGTAAGTGTGGCTGATATTTTCAAATCAAAAGGATGTACCCTTTACCCCCCCCCTTTTTAAAAAATCAAAACCAGGTAAACACCAGCCCCCAAACAACAACAACAAACAACAACAATGGCAACAAAAAATCCCTAAAAGGCAGTTTTGAAGGAAAGGCTTCCTTCCTTCCTTCCAGCAGAGGCTATATAGAAGCAGGGAAAGTCTTTCCTGACTTCATTTTGGATATGGTGGGAGGCTCAGGGGCTGATTGAATATTTTGAAGCCTCAGGTAATACTCGGCCCTACCTGGTGAGCCATCTTTTTTTCGTCTCGACAGTCCTCCCTGCCCATTGCTTGACTACTGGCCTCTCGTATCATAGCCATATTGAGCATAGTCACCAAATCCAAGAATGTTCCTTAAAACAGTACAGACACAGCTGGCTGATTCACCCACCCAAGGGAAAGTTAGAAGATTGGAGTCTGGTTAGAAGAAGCATTAAAAGCAAGCACTTCCAGGAGAAATTTCCCAACTGATTTAAAAAGGCATTATTTGTTGAAACAATAGATTTTTAGGTGGATTGAGAATGCTTCTCTATTTCTCTCCATTTTCCTATAATACAGATGTCAGCCTTTTCCCAAAGGGGCTATTTCCATTAGTGTTGCATTTTATCGAGATCACTGCTTCTCACCAGTGGGTTAGAGCCATTAGTGCTCCGATTTTTAGCCATCATGACCTCTCATTACCCAAGCTGTTTTGCCTCATGATCACATAAAGCACGTAATAATAGAACCACTGGCATTTTAGATTTCATTACAATTCATATTTTGTTTAGCACTCCTCCCCCCGCCCTGTACACTTTAATTTCTGTGCATGGCTGAATTGCCTCATTTCCACAGAAATGAAGTTAGACCCAAAGGCTGCAGACGCTTTGGTTCTGGAGGTGATGATTCATTTCTGAGCTTCTGTGTCTTTCTACCCCCATAGGGACAAGCACATACATATGGTACACAGAGTACTCAATCTTATCCAGACTGTGTTGTTTTCATCATCATTTCTAAAAGTAGATATGGAAATAAATCTTTGCCCAATTGTTTTTAGGGCCAAGGGTCATTAGAAGTCATAGAGCTCAGGGCATCTGGGTGGCTCAGTCAGTTAAGCATCTGCATTTGGCTTAGGTTATGATCCCAGAGTCCTGGGATCAAGTCCCATGTCAGGCTCCCTGCTTAGCAGGGAGTCTCCTTCTTCCTCTGCCCCTTCCCCTGGCTCATGCTCTCTCTCTCTTTTCCCTCCAAAATAAATAAATAAAATCTTAAAAAAATAAAAGTCATAGAGCAAGAGCATCTAAGTGCATTCTGCATGGTCATGGTAAGCAAAGACTCATTCTTTTATGGATATCTACTATTTTTGGTTGACTACATACATGTACACACATGGACATAATTTCAACCTTTTTTTTAACACTGAATTAACCATTGACTATTTCTTAATGGGTCACTAAATTTTGATCAGGGTGGGCTTGCTGAATGAAATGACCTTTCCCCAGTCCTCACTCCAACTTTGTTTGATCTATCACTAGAATACTGGCTTGGGTGTATGGACAAAACTTAAGCTGCATGTTAAAAATACTTTTGCCTTTCTCATTATTTTCATGTATAAAGAGTATCAATAGGATCCGAACATAATCCTTCTGAATGAAGTAACTTAGTGACCTCATATACTGCCTCTATGGGAAACTTTTTTTTTTTTTCATTTAATGTGAAAAGTGTAGAGCTTCCTCTGGCACCACACTTGGGGTCACACCAGAGATGAAGGCTTTGACAGTCCTTTTTTTTTTTTTTAAAGATTTTATTTATTTGACGTAGACACAGTGAGAGAGGGAATACAAGCAGGGAGAGGGAGGAGCATGCTTCCCATGGAGCTGGGAACAGGATGCAGGGCTCCATCTCTGAACCCTGGGATCATGACTTGAGCCGAAGACAGACACTTAATGACTGAGCCACCCAGGCGTCCCTCTGACATTCCTTTTAACATGTATTTGTAAGAGCTGCTCATCCCCAGAAAAACCATAAGAAAGAGTGAGCCTAGGCTGCCTCTAATTTAACACCAAGGTCAGATTTTTGCCTTTCCTATTTCATGCTACTTTGTCAGCTGTCAGAATGCCTGGATTTGAGGCCTTTTACTTGCTTTGTCTTTAGTGTTGTCCAGCACTTTAAATTTGACTCATTTCCTCTTAGCCCATCATTGAGTTTCCTGCTCAATCCTTTTCATCTTGTTGAACTTCCTTAACTTTTGGCCAATTGGGACTTAAGATATCTTTGCTAATCCAAAACAATGCCTAGATCTTCGAACTTATTCTGCCACAAATATGAATTCAGTTAAATGTGAGTTTAAGACACGGAGAAGAAGGGTTTGATAAATTTCTGCAAGATGAAAAGTAGGTGAAAAAGATTGCTGGGTAAGAGCAGAGGGAGCCAAAGTTAAGAACACACACAAGGAAAGTGTGTAATGGAGGCAAGAATCACTTTTTAAGGGAGGTCTTCCCCAAAGGGGTGACAGGAATATAAGGAGGTGAAGCAGGGTGAGGGATAGAAATCAAGACGATTGCTTGGAAATCTTTCTCTTAAATGGCTATGTAAGTGACCTTCTCACTGTAGTTTCTTGATGTGCCTCTTGGCAAGCATAAGCATTTCCCTCTAATGAGGTAGAGAAGCCTAAATGAGAAGCAGGGGGCCTCAAAGAAGTCCTTACTTTTTAATTAATTTATTCATTTTTGTCACCTTGGGGGTTCTATAACCTACCTGCCCCTGATCCACTAGTGCAACACAATGGAAGCCTACTAGTCAAAAGGCCCTGCCAATGTGCAGATCTTTCCATCAGGGTGGAGCCAAAGAAGGGCTCTCTGAAATTAGTGATGGGGTATGTCTTTTTTTTTTTGTTTTAGTTTCAGAGGTAGAATTTAGTGATTTATCATTTGCATATAACACCTAGTGCTCATTACATCAAGTGCCCTCCTTAATGTCCATCACCCATTTACGCCATCCCCCCATCAGCCTCTCCAACAATCCTCAGTTCATTTCCTATAGTTTAGAGTCTCCCTTGTCTCCCTCTCTGTTTTCATCTTATTTTATTTTTCCTTCCCTTCCCCTATATTCATCTGTTTTGCTTCTTAAAGTCCATGTATGAGTGAAATCATATGCTATTTGTCTTCTTTTGATTGACTTTACTTCATTTCAAATATACCCTCTAGTTCCATCCACAACATTGCTTTTACTCCTCTCTCACAGCAATGGACAGATCATCTCAGCAGAAGATCAGCAAGGAAATAAGGGCCTTGAATGACACACTGGACCAGATGGACTTAAGAGATATATTCAGAGCTTTTCATCCTAAAGCAACAGAACACACATTCTTCTCAAGTGTGGAACATTCTCCAGAATAGATCACATACTGTGTCACAAATCAGGTGTCAATTGGTACAAAAAGACTGAGATTATACCATGCATATTTTCAGACCACAATGCTTTAAAACATAAACTCAATCACAAGAAAATTTTGGAAGGACCACGAATACATGGAGGTTAAAAAACATCCTACTAAAGAATGAATGGGTTAACCAGGAAATTAAAGACAAGTTAGAAAAAATCATGGAAACAAATGAAAAAGAAAACACAACAGTTCAGAACTTTTGGGATGCACCAAAAGTGGTTCTAAGAGGGAAGTCTATAGCAATACAGGCCTTTCTGAAGAAGTAAGAAAAGTCTCAAATATATAACCTAACCTTACATCTAAAGGTGCTGGAAAAAGAACAGCAAGTAAAGCCCAAATCCAGTGGAAGAAAAGAAATAATAAAGTTTAGAGTAGAAATCAATGATATAGAAATTAAAAAAAAACCAGAGAACAGATCAACAAAACTGCTTCTTTGAAAGAATTATTAACATCAATAAATCCTTAGCCAGATTTATGAAAAAGAGAAAGGACGCACATAAGTAAAATCATGAATGAAAGAGGAGAGATCATGACCAACACCAAAGGATAAGGTGGTTTCAAAAGAGATGCTGCATCTGAAAATGTGGAAATGGGTGGGAAGAATGAAGGGATAGTTCAGCACATTGGAGAACACAGTAGCAAAAGATAAGGACATGGACTCAAATGTTCAGAGCTCAGAAAAACTTTCAGTTACAAGGGAGCAGAGGGCTTAAAACCCACTACTGGTTTTTAAACTGTGGAACTTTGGTATAAAAGATCAAAATATAGTAAATTTACACATTAAATATATAAATATTTACTATAAATTTATTTTTATTTTTTTAAGATTTTATTTATTTGACAGAGATCACAAGTAGGCAGAGAGGCAAGCAGAGGGAGAGGGGGAAGTAGGCTCCCTGTTGAACAGAGAGCCTGATGCGGGGCTCAATCCCTGAACCCCTAGATCATGACCTGAGCTGAAGGCAGAGGCTTAACCCACTGAGCCACCCAGCTGCCCCAATATTTACCATAAATTTAAATAAAATAAAATTAGGGACAGAGGCTTACTTGTTCCGGATCTCCTTTCCTACCATTAGTCCCTGACACAGATTCTATAGCATTTCCATCAACACTAGGGTTCCCAAAATTACAACTTGGGACCTACTGGACCAGACTGTAAAGTACTCATGAGGAGGAGTAGAAGAAAATATTGGAAGGATGAGTTGGGGAGTTTACTCAGAAGGCTTTGAATGCCTCTCTAAAAAGTTTGCATTTTTATTCTGGAGACATTGGACCACCTTGGACATTCAAAAATATAAGAATTTGGAAATAAGGGCCATACATATATTATTATATGTATATATGTTATGCTTGAGTAAGGCTGACCTCTCAGTGCAATATGGGACACATCAGAATGACAACACAGGAGGTGAGCAGTCCAAGCAAGGGGATCTGAGCCAAGAAGGCAGAAGTGGGAAAGTAAAATGTAGGGTGGTGTGAGAGGTGGAAGTGATGGGATTTCGATAGAATATGTGGGGTGGGGTGGGAGCAGGAGCAGAAGTCAAAGATGGCCTCAAGTTTCTGAATTCATGACTGGTGGTCTCAATGATGTTATTAGTAGAGTTAAGAAATGCAGCCCTAAGGAGAAATAGTAGGTCTGAGAAAGGGAATTCTTCACTTAGGGAATTTAAGGTACAGATTTCAGAACTCAAATTACTTAGGAATCATAAGGGAGGCTAAAAACTGTTGAGCAGAGATTTGAAAAAAACGGTAGGGAGGAAAAGGGAGAGCTTTCTTGCATCAAGAAAAGAACACCTTCCATTTCAGTAAGACGGTCTAGTGAGGAAAGACCTCTTTTATAAACTTTCTTTGCAATTCCAGTTCTAACTCCCCAGGCTCTGAGACCTTCCAAAGAAGCCCACCCTGCAGGACACTTAGTCTCAGAGATCAGCTCAGGACTGTAGTTATGTGGGTGGTAAGAGAGCTGCCCCAGCAGGACTTGCTTTCAAGGTATAGGAGGGGTTAGTGCTAAATGGATGGGGGTGGGGGCTGCTTCTTTCTGGATTGAGAGCCCAGGGTATAACCCAAGGGCATACAACTTTCCTTACTCCCCATAGACCCTACTGTCAGAAATGGAGCTCTGAATTGCACGGCCTGTCAACTTTATGAAACCTGCCTTAAAACATCATATACCTGGATAAGGGCTAAAATGAAGGCAGCAATACCAAGGTTGACAAGGATGTGGAATAACTGGAACTTCATAGACTGCTGGTGGGATATGGATTGGAACACATCCTACAGAAATGTTTAGCATATGCACTAAAGTTGAACATCAGCTTACACTTTGACGCAACAAATCCACTTCCACTATACTCAACAAAACCGAATACACATACTCACCAAAAGACTTGTATGGGATGTTCATAACAACATTGTGTGTTAACGACACAAATCTGGAAATAGCCCAAATGTCCACATCGATCATAGAACTGATGAAGTGTGGTATATTCATACAATGGGATACTATTTAGTAACAGGAATGAAAGAAATGCAACTCTACCACGTATGGTTTAATCTCACAAACATGGTAATGAGCAATAGAAACCGAACACCAAAGCACACATAGCATGGTATTCCATTCATATGAAGTTCAAAACCGGATGAAATTAATAGCATTGGAAGTCAGGATATTGTTACCTTTAGTGACAAGGGCAGAGGAGTGTCAATGACAGGAAGGGAGCATGAGGAATCTTCTGGGGAGCTAGTAATGTTGTTTCTTGGCCTGGTCCTTGGTTAGATGGTTCGTGGTTACTGATACTGTGTTCCATGGCTGTGTTGATTTTGTGAAATTCATTAAGTTATACACTACTACTATATTCTATTTCTATTATACTATATAATAGAATTATTATTCTATTTTGATTCTCCTTCCTAGAATCTCCAGATGTCCACAGCTTTCAAGTTGAAGTTCAAATTCCTTAGTTTCCAATATAAGTTTTTGCAATCTGTCCCCATATGTTGTTTTTCCAGACCCGTCTCCTACCCATCCCTGTTAAGTTCCAGGTACACTGGAGTTTTTTAACCATGACTTTGGTATTCCATGTGCTTGTATGTCTTCAAGACTTTGCTTGTATTGGCCCCTTTGTATAGAACATACATCCACGTTCATTAACTTGATGGCCCAGCTCAAATGAAATACTACTTCCTTCAAGGAACCTTCCCTGACTTACCCAGACAGATGCATGTGCTTTCTCTGTGTTCATATTGCTATTAAGATACATCTTGCCTAGTTCGGAGTAAATACTCCTATGTGTTTGCTAAATTAATGATTTCTTTGTTATTAGGGTGACCTGAAAAATGGGATTTATATTTCAAAGAATCTTGTGATGTACAGAGACTGTCAGCAGGAATCATGGGCTTTACTGTTTGTCTTTGTTTACTTAGTGCTGTTGCCCCACCCCTAGCAAAGAAAGAATATCTTTGTGGACTTCGAAGCTTTTTGTGTGGCTACATTATTTTCCAGGGCTATCTCTTGATAGTTCCCATAGCAGCTGCAAACTAAAGATAACTTTATTTTGCTCTTATCTTTTGGGGGATGGGGAAAAATAATAAAGATAAGTGTATTTGTTTATTTCAAGTGAAAATAATATTTTAATCTACAAAGGGTGAGCAAGACTAAAATAAGGTTAGATTCTGCCATATTCTTAGGACTGTGTGCTAATAAAATTGGCCACATTTCATTCTTGTAGTTGCATCTCCAGAGAAGTTTCTAGATGTTAAGATTTCATTTCTACAGGATTTAGGTCTTTGCATATTAACTTGATCTCACTGTATGACTCAAAAATAATCTTCTAATGTTCCAGACTGTTACTGCATTAGGAATAAATACATATTAGAAGATTAATCTGATTTGTGGGAATTTACCCTTGTATCAAAATGCACTAGTACATGTATGGAGAGAAAGGGAAAAAAGAGACTACTTGAAAATTTTTTTATGAGCCCCCAGAGTTATAATATAGAATCAGAAATTTGTGAATAAAAACTCACACTAATTTAACTGGACAACTTTTAGGTGTTTTTTTTCTTTTTGTTTTATATACACTGATTCAAAGCTCACAGTTTCTCCAGCCTCTGCAATTAAAGCCGCCTAATTCTGCATCTATCCTAGAGATATGAATGAGCTAAAAAGAGACTTTATAATCAATTCTTATAATTATGCAGTCAGATGAAAAATACTGATAACTAAGTCTTATTCTTAGTTATGAGATTTGCATATTTGGAAGTAGATGGGTGGGCTGCAACACAGAGTATAGCGTATGCCTAGATCTGGAATATATAAGTGACCTTCCTAAGCAGACATCTTAATGAGCCTTAGTTTTCACAGGCAGTCTTAAAATATGAAAAGAGAAAAATACTACATTAGAGTTTGTATAGCACTTTTTGCCTAAATTATTTTAAGATGCCATCAGATCATCCCCATGCAGTTGAGATCAGTGTAACCTGAAGCCTAGTGTGGTGAAATCTCCTCCCTAAACAGCAGCACAGGGATAAGGAATAGCCCTAGGTGGTTGGCATCAGAGCCTGACTCAAACCAGATCATTGTCTGTTGGCTTATGCTACTCCTCTTGACCCATTCCCACTCTTTCCACTCTTTTCCACAGTCTCACAGCACTTTAGAAAACTCAAAGGTGTTAGATAAGACACATGCTCTCTGAATGTGGGTTACTATAAAGATGTTGGCTGCTTCAGTCTCCCATGTATCAGTAAAAAGTCTGTATCATCCTCATCTGCCTCTTCTCCAGCCCTTGGTAGAGAACCTGGCTGCTGGGATGATGGCACACATATACTCCCCTAGTATCTCTAAGGCCTGAGCACACTCCCGGTGGGCCTCTAGAACTCACTGCACTAACTGATTAAACCAGGCAGCATTTTACTCAAGTAGTTCAGGACAGGTAAACCTCCCACCTAACCCCTTTCCCTGTAATTGTTGTTCACCTATTGTAAGGAGGGTGACTTGAGGAAATAGAATAAAAGCATGGACTCTGAAACCTCAGAGCCCTGGGATCTAGCCCTACCTCTGCCATTTTGTACTTGCTTCTTAGAATCTTAGGCATTCCTTGAATGTACATCCCTCGTGCGTTATTTGGGGATTTAGTAACACTTGAAAAATTGCCTGGCACATAGCAAAAACTCAAAACCAGTTTGAACCAGAAAGTTGTGACAATTCAGGCTTAAGAATTTCAGATCCCATGCAGATTAAAGGCGCTCACATTATTAGTGATTCAGAATGCTCTGGGCAGCTAACTCAGTCTTCCATCTTCATCTCATTTACCCTTGTCACAGTACCTTATGATTCTAGTTGGATGTTTTTGTCAGATGTATCTAGTTATATGCCAGATCTTTTCCCACCTCAAAAAGTCTGCTTTTTACTCACTTTTCAACCTATGATCACAGTTAAACAAACAAACAAACAAATAAACAAACAAAAAAACAAGTATTGGAAAAGGCCTGTGGGCTCTGGGAGGGTAGGGCTTTAGCCTATTTTGCTCTTGTTTTTACTAAGCATAGTGGTAAAGGAATGAATGAATGGCTGGGCTGGAGAGTGCTGGTAATTCATACAGTTTCATTAACTAAAGAAAACAAAAGTCATGAAGTCACCGCATGCTGTCAGCGGGCCCAGGGAGTCATCCTTACATTTAAAGGTCAGGGCATCCATTTTGGACAGTCAGAGTTCCAAGTTCACATTTTGGGTCTGCTGCTGACTCACACTATGACTCTGGACAACTAAAATTAGCTTTGAAATTGGGGGGGTGGTGGTGATATTTGTCATGGGAGGATGAACTAATTAATTTGTATGACATACTTATATTTCATATAAGTAAGGGGTAATGAGTATAATCATTAAAGCAAATTAGTTAATATTTCAAAAGTGAAAGCAAAACTACTACACAGATGAAATTTGAGATTCAGGATCCTTGGGATAAAGAGCGGCATGAGGGACACGACAACCATCAGCTCATTCCTTTACTAAAGTAGTACAAAGTCTTGATAAGGTTGAGCTGTCTAGAAGGAAAGCATTACTAATGTACATTTAATCTAGTTAAAAGTTGCACAAAGACACACCAGCTTAGGGTGCTATATACATTCCCCCTTTTCTCTCTCTTTCCTTCTCTTGCTTATTCTTTCTCTCCATTTCTCTCCTGGTTATTTCTAACCTAAGCATAACTTTTGTCCTGAGTTTGTGATGAGTTCCCGCAAAATGTTAGACACTTCTGAGGCACAGAAGTGAAAAGAAGTGAAAAGAAGCGACTGTGGAGGTCATGTGGTTCCACACTTTAATCTCACCGATTCTAGTCTATTAAGAGTGACTTCTGTCATTTCCCTGCCATGGGCTTATCCAAGCTACTAGCAAATGAAGTCCACCTGCCTATTCTCCACTTACTGGTTTCAGTTTTACCCTAGAATATTACACAGAAAAAAAAAAACCCAAAAACAAAAACTGCTTGAGGTGAGCTGTCCTGTCCCTACAAAATCTGATCTCTTCTTCTTCTTTTTTTTTAATTTAAATTCAACTAGCCCACATATAAGTACATCATTAATTTCAGATATAGTCTTCAATGATTCATCAGTTGCATATAACACCCAAATTATATAATGAGCACTGGGTGTTAATAAGTCTGATCTCTTCTAGTGATAGAACCCCAAACTTTTCATAATTCTACCTTCAGTATAGATTCCTGTCTCCTCACACTCTTCCCTTACTTCTCTGGACATGCTCCAATTTGCCCAGGTACTCTGTAGTCAACAGCAATGACTTCGTTCTGATAAAATTCTACACACTGAGTTAACTCAGCTTACCGCCTGCCTTTATATGCCTCCTGTCCCACTGCTGTGTCCCTTAGGAGCCCTACCTGAGGATCTTGCCTTGAAGGGTCCTTAGGACAGTTGTGCCCTTGATTAGTAGAACCCTAGAAACTCTAGTTTGGCAGTTCTTATAATTCAGCAGCAAATCAACCTGACTGCAGAGTCTACTCTGGGGTCCTGTAACCCAACTATAGTAAGTGGATTTCCATCAGACTCATAAATAAGCTCTTTTCATTCATCTATCCATCTTCCATTAAATGCTTATTTACAATTTATAATGTTAGGGTCTGGGTATTTACAGATGGCTAAAATATAACATCTGCCTTCAAGGAGTTCCTAGTCCAGTGGGAGAGATGTGTCCATCTTTATCATCGTATAAGGACAGAGCTTGGTAAAGCATTTTAAAAGTGCCATAACAATCAGCATGGAAATTCATTTTGTCCCTACCTGGGTCTCGTTCTGCATCTTTGGACCCAAGTTCTTGCTATCCTGGGACCATGTCTGCTCATGGCAGGCCCTCTAGCACTGAATGCTGGCTGAGTCTACCTCCCAGCTATACTGATTAGGCAGGGGTCCTATCATTAGTTTGACTTCCCAATGCTACCATCTCTCATCACAAGAAGGAATCCTGCCCCTTTCTGGGAATCTGCATCCTGTTCCTCTTTGTGGCTCTACCTGGTGGCCAGGTATTGGTATACATTCTCTTTAATAGGTGTTTCTGATGTATATTTCCATCAGATTTCAGTTGTGGTTCATGTGAGCCATGGAGTGGCTCACATGATGTGGATTACTCTACATATTTTAATGTGCTTCCCTACATATTAATGATGAATTTTAGGCAAAATATGTCTTGTCTTCAACACTTTGATCTGCTCTCCTCACATGTCATGCATGTAAAGTCAACTGTGAGCTCTAGTTCCTGATCCCAGGAAGGAAGTCCTCCCACTTTTCTGCTCAAATGTCTTCTCCTGCTCTGATACTTGTTCCTTCTTCCACATCCTCCTGGTTTTGTACCCTAGCCCCCAACAGCACATATCAAAATTCTGCTTCCTCATGGTATAGAGATAAAACCTGATAACAACTTCTTAGATAGGAAGCAGTGCTGTGTACTGGAAAGAACAGAAATCTTGGAATTAGATAAACTTGAGTTAATACCAGGCTATAGCACATTTTGGCTGTGTGAGCTTGGTTAAATTTAAATAACTCAGCTTATGTGACCTAGAGATGTCTTCTGCTAAGTGGAGATAATAACTCAGCTCACAGATTTAGGAGGTCAGTATGAGTCAACACATATAAAGCTCTGAGAACTTGGCAGATCCTCAATATATACTTGTCCCTCCCTACTTTTGCATATCAACACAAAAACGCCATCTGTAAATTTGTGATTGCTCTTCTGACCCTAAACCAGGGAACAACCACCATGTATCTGTGTAGTAGTTCTGACTTGACAAAACTGCTCTTATGAGCCTTGGCCAGATTTTTATTTTGTCTTTAAAATATCATTGAAAACATATTTACCATTACTATAGGACAAAGTATGGAATAAGGCCACATATTCTCTTGGAAGAAGTTAAGATGGAGAGAATATCAATGAAGACCATCTTTCCCCCTTTTTACCTGCCGTCAGCTCATGATGTGTATTGTTTTCTCTGAAACCAGCCCAGTATGAGTATGTCCATGTCATTGTACTAATAGCATAATGATAGGAAGCAACAATTGCATGAACCGTAAAGCCTGGGTTCAAATACCAGTTGCACCTCCAACTAGGTGAATGACTTGGGGCTCCAGTTCTTTTTTTTACAGTAAAATATTATTAGAATGCTTCTAATAATAATATTGAATTGAGGCTGTTCTGAAGATGACCCGAGTTGATGTGTATAAAGCCCTTAGAAAAGAACATGGCCCCCAGTAAACATCTTTATAGTCTTTGCTATGATTATTCTGCTCATACCAGCATCATCACTTAGGAAAAAAATCTTTGTCAGTCTATAAAAAAATATATCTTATGTTAATCTAAATTAATCATTAAAAATATTTTTCATTTGTGTTCTTTCTGTACTTATCATTTTCATCCTTAAAATTTATATTCATATTTCCAACCCATTTTTAATTTTTATGCATTTATAATTTCAAAGAAATTTTTATGTTTATGATTATATCCCATCCCCTTTTCTTTATTTTTTCTTAAATGTCTATATTTTCAACCCAGATTAAAATTTGCTTCAAGATAGAAGACAAAATTTACTTAAAAGTCTCTAAAGCAAAATATTGAAATTAAAATATCCTTAGCTTTTTAGGCATTTGTTCTCTATCATATTTAAGGTAACATGGCGAGCTGACACAATTGGTCATGACTGTTTAAATTGTAACTGGTGTTTTAGTCAAACAATCAATATCTAATTATGTATTTTATTAGACAAATAATCAGGAGCCTTAATCCTATCTTTACGTAATATGGCCAATGTGCCAATCCAACTGGTTTTACCTAACTATATTTTCATTCTTGACTAATGGGCTTCAAAATTGCATGAAGGTTTTTGGCTAAAAACATGGCAGGTGATGGGATGAATAATAAACACATATATACTATTTTTTCCCTATGACATTTTATTTGCTGAATTTACATAAAACAATATTATAATCAATTCCATATTTTAAAATTATTTTTTCATTTAGTAAAGTTTCCCAAACCAGCATAAGATATAACCTTGGAACCTTTTAGAAGATAAATAATAAAAAATAATAATGATAACTAACACAGAGTTCTTACCATGTTCCAGGTATTGGTTTAAGCACATCAAACACATTTCATTGACTTAGCTCCCACAGCTAGCCTATGTAGTTGGTGGTGTCATTCTCATTTTACAGATGAGGAAACTGAAGCCTAGGAAGGCTAAATTGTCTAAGAGCAGCTAGCTAATAATTGGTGTATAAAGCCCTTAGAAAAGAACGTGGCCCCCAGTAAACATCTTAATAGTCTTTGTATGATTATTCTACCCATACCAGCATTATCATTTAGGAAAAAAATCTTTGTCAATCTATAAAAAAATATATCTTATGCTAATCTAAATTAATTTGAACCTAAGCAGGATGATTTTAGGGCACTGATTCAGCAAATGTTTTCTATAAAGCGTCAGATATAAATATTTTGGGCTTTGAGGCCATTTGCTCTCTGTTGTAGCTACTCTGTAGTTTTAGTGCAAAAGCAGCCATAGGCAACACATGAAAGAATGGCTATGTTCCAATAAACCTTTAGTCATGCACACTGAAATTTGAATTTTATATTGTCATCTGTCATAAAATATTGTCTTTTGATAAAAAACATTAAAAATATAATGAACGTTCTTAGCATTTGGGCTGAATAAAAAGTGACAGTGGACCACACTTGGCCCTCAGGCTATGCATTACCAGTTCTGTAGGGTAAGATCTTAGTCTCTGTGCTTCCTCTGACTTGCACACACCAAAATGTGAGAAATCAAAGGCATGTCTCATATTAATGGTGTTACCAAATAAAGGTAACTCCTTATTTTATTTATGACCAAGTTAATTACTATGATCAGAAGATACTATTTATTAGAACAATTTTCTCTGGGCTTGAAAGTTGGATCAACTGGATTCTTATAGTTTTCCTGAGTGTTTTTTTCATCCTTAATGGTGGTATAAGCATCTTTAATCTGAATCTGTATAGTAAAATTGAAGACATTTTGTAATTGCTGCATTGGCTTTGCTAGAGTACAGACTCAATGGAATAAATCAGAGTGAGAAAACCCAACTGTAGGTTCTGAATTATGCTACTGTCTACATTTCTGAATTAACTTGATTTGTCATCAAAACAGCATTTTGCTTTGTGTTGTGTGGATAGAACCTCATTCACAGCATCAGCTTCTGGCTTGGTTTCTTTATTATAGAAAAATTCCCATTAAGCCACCAGGCAGCATGATTAAATTTTAAAAATAACATTGGCATTGTGGCAACATCATTTTAATTGTTCTCTCTGCCAGCCTAGTTTATCTGTGTGGCAACTACCTCATTCATTACCACCTACCACCAGTCCAGAAGGTGCTTTGTGCACCATCTCTAAGACAGTTCCAAGCAATCAAGCCAGTTTTATGTCCAGACAAGTCATGTTGACACATAACATGACTGTGGCTCCTGAACCATTGCATAGGCACCAAGATCTCTTTCTCTTTGAGGTTCATGAGGTTGTATTTGAGATGGGGGAATAGCCAAGGCCCAGAAGAGCAAGACAAGAAGTCAGTTTTGTTTGGGAGACAAGCTTCTCAGCATCATAAAACTTTATACACTGTCTTCACACCAGATAATGTCAGAATTCTATTGATTAGCCATACCAGGAAGGTTGGAGAGATCATCTTGAAAAAATGAATAACTATAAAAGCTTTTTAAACCAAAGGGCTTTACTTTATTGCATGGCGATAAGGTGACTAGATAACTTAGATCTTTGCAGCAACTGGCAATTGAGGCTGCAACTGCTATGTTCACTTGTTCTATGGCCCTTAGTATCTGTCAGGTGCTTTTGCATCCTTGATCACTTCGGCCCTTATAGCATAACTCAGTAAAGTAGAGGAGGGGTCCTTATCTCCCTTCACAGCTGAGGGAAGCAGAGCCTAATAGAGTTTATTGATCCATACAAAGGGACTGGAGTGTTGCTCCAAATTCCTGGTCAAATTCTCCTTCTGCTGTAGTACATCATCTATGCTACCTAGGAGTGGTTAAATATTGTCAAAGCTACTAGCCGTTGACATAGGGAAACAGTACAAAATGTATATTTTTTAACACTTCAATAAGAGAAAATCAAAGACCTTGATTTCCTATTTAGGAGACAAGGATTCAAATGGCCAAGTTTATACATTACTAGGAACACAAATCTGAAGTCCTCATTCCCTCTTCTGTAGGAAGGGAATGATCAATCTCATAAAGTTACTGTGAGAATAGAATGGGAATAATAAATAGTAAAATGGGAATAATAAATCTCACTAAGTTACTGTGAGAATATAATGAGACAAAGCCAGCAGAAGCATCTAGTACTGTGCACTTAGTTGATGCTTAATAAATATAAATTCCTTCCCTTTGGAATTGTTCTCGGAAGCTAGGTATCCATGGATAAAGTGTCAGAGAGGTTTTCAGTCATCTGTATGATCACTAAAGAACTTTCTTCAATTTTAAAGAGCTCTTGCAGGTACCACTATAATTTTAACCTTATCTTTTATTTTTAATGTTTCCTTCTATCCCCAGTGAACTGAAATATGCAAACCAACAAAGAAAACCAGGATTATTTAGGAGCAGTGGGAGTTATTAAAAGCTGCTTTATATTTTTTAGTTTTTTTTATAGTGGTAAAAAAGCATAACAAAATTTTCCATCTTAACATTTTGAAGTCTATAGTTCAGTGGCATTAAGTACATTCACATTGTTGTGGAGCCATCACCACCATCCACCCATATTTCACAATTCCAAGCTGAAAATCTGTCCACATTAAATAGTAACTCCCTTCCCTTCTCCCTTCAACCCCTGGTAACCAGTATTCTATTTTCTGGCTGTATCAATTTGACTATTCTAGGTACCTCATGTGAATTGCTCTGTATCTTTAAACTTCTACTCTCACGTGATGTTTCTTTAAAGTACCTGGGAGCTTAACTCCTATTTTTGTTGCAGTATTATATAAGCTGAATATGAAGTTATTTGATGAATTTTCAACCCAACTTTTAAAATTATATTTTTATTGTATCAAACCCTAATCTTACACTGTATATTAACTAACTGGAATTTAAATAAAAATTTTAAAAAGACACCAAAATAGTAATCTTCCAATAAATAGTGACAGTGGAACTGGAAAGAATATACAAAGTAATTAAAATTTTTTCAAGAGCAAACATTGCACCAATAGTAATTACTCCCAGGACAGAATGAATACCTACAGGTGTACATGTTGGGTAGATGTGTAAAAGAAAAAAAGAAGTATTGTTACTTTAGTTAACCAAAATGAATTAATATTAGCTGGTATTTTCATACCATTGAATATCTATATTTGGATTTAAAAAAACTAGATCATAAAGTTAACATTATTGAAAAAAATTATATTCCTATTTTATTTTGTAAAAAGTTTTTGTAAAAAATTTGAATATTTGGATATTTTTGGTTTACGTTTTACTGTAAACAAGCATCCTTAAAATCCTGCATGTTTATTTAGTACACATCAAAGTTTCTAGTGGCTCCTCAATCCCTTTTAAAACTATTCTTAAATAGTTTTAAGACTGAGCCTGGGTGGCTCAGTCAGTTGAGCTTCTGACTCTTGGTTTTGGCTCAGGTCCTGATCTCAGGGTCCTGGGATGAGCCTCAAGTTGGGCTTTGTGCTCAGTGTGGTGTCTGTTTGGGATTCTCTCACCTTCTCCCTCTGCTCCTCCCCCTGCTTGCACACAAACATATACACACACTCAAATAAATCAATAATCTTAAAAAACTACTCATAAAATCAAATCAGTAATAACTTCTAAATCATGTTTTAAATGGCCAATAAATTCCATTTCAGAGTTTTATCGCCATGCACTTCAGATTCAACTAACAGCTTGACATGGTCTCGATTATGCAGCAACCCTATGAAGAGAGATTATCACTTTCATTTTACAGTTGAGGACATGGAGATCCAGAGGTTGTGGGTAACTTGCCTGAGTCATACCTAGTGTCCCTGTCAGATCTGGGAATCAGACTCAGATCCTCCCCCTCTAAGTCATGGGCTTGCTACCCTCAAGGCTGCTACACTGCACAGCTGCCGGAGGCATTATTCAATCTACACAGATGTCCTCTTTCTCTTTTCCATATTATCCTTTGTTTATGGCACGTAACATCTTCCTTACATTTATAGTAAATACAGACATCCTCAACTCAAAAACGATTTGACTTATGGTTTTTTGACTTTAGGATGGTGAGAAAGGGACACATATTCAGTAGAAACTGTACTTTGAATTTTGATATTTTCCCAGCATAGTCATAGGTAGCACATCCTCACTTATGTTTCTGGGTGGTGGTGTGAGCTGCAGTTGCCAGTCAGACTCGTGATCACAAGAGTAAACAATGGATATACTGATGACCATTCTGGTTTTTACTTTCAGACAATATTCAATAAATTACATGAGATATCCACATTATTATAAACTAGGCTTTCTGTGAGAGGATTTTTCCCAACTCTAGGTTAATGTCCATGTTCTGGGCACATTTCAGGTAGGCTAGGCTGAGCTATGATGTTTGGTAGATTAGGTATATTAAATTCATTTTCAACTTACAGTATTTTCAACTTATGATGGGCTTATTGGGACTTCCCCATGCTAAGTTGAGAAGATCTGTATATTGTTTTACTACATACTACCAAACTTTCATATCCCTGAAATCTGAAGTACTCTTGGTCACCTTGGTATCTTCTGTGAGACCTCATGTGCCACTCACTAAATGCCTTCTGAAATGAGGCAGTGTGGAGGCAGAGTATGTCATGTGAAGCTACCTTCCTAGTGTCAAAATATTAGGATGAAAAAGTGAAAATTTTAGTCAAATATTCAGATACTTTTCTCATAAACCCCCATTTGGAAGCAAATAGGGCTGTAAAACACATGGCTGCATCTTTCATTTTTTCAAACAGGAAGGTTAAAGATATGTAGCAACATCTTAAACATCTTCACTGTTAGCAGAGTTTAGTCTTGTTGCTGTGTAGACTTTGTTGTCTTCATGATGTCTAACTTTTAAAGTCACTCTTTTGTAAGATTTCAGGTAGACTACACCAACTTGGGAAAAATTCAGCTTTCTCACTGGTAGTGGCATTGATCACCACTTATAGATCCCACTGAGATATAATGGCTGCCAAACTTTGATTTCTATAATTTAGTAACAAGAGACAGCCCACAAAATAAGTTGTCAATGGTGTGCCCAAAGAGCATGGATATTGTGAACTTAAGTTACAAGTTAAATCCTGGACATTTAAGGAACTTAGGTCTAAAATCTTTTATATTTAGGGCTCCCTTGATTATGTGAATATACTGTGTTTTTTTTAATGTTTTGTTTGTTTGTTTGTTTGTTTGTTTGTTTATTTATTTATTTATTTATTTATTTATTTATTTATTTAAGAGAGAGAGAGAGAGAGAGAACACAAGCAGGGGGAGGACCAAAGGGAAAGGAGAACGTGAATCCCAAGCAGACTCCATGCTGAGTGTGGAGCCTGATATAAGGCTGGATCTCATGACCCTGAGATCATGACCTGAACCAAAACTAAGAGTCATACACTTAATTGGCTAAGCCACCCAGGCACCCCTGAATATATTGTTTATGTAAATATATGCATATTCAGTTACGTATTACAACTGAAGTTTCAGATTCATCCATCCTATAGTATTTGAGACAAATTGAGGGTATTAGCATAATGTTCTGCAAAGATGGCCCATCTGTCAAGTAGTTCCCTTTCTGGCATCTCAAAAATAGAGAAACACTGGAGATCAACCGGAGTCTATCCATTGAGTTTGCTATATGTTACTTGAGTCTATATATTCATCTAATTAAAATTTCATAGAGCCTAAGATTATATTCTTTCCCTAGACCATGGAAAACATGCTAGCTCCTGAATTCCTTCTAATTGTATCTCCTCCGCCAATAACCATGCTTCATATTCTTTGGGTGTTAGACCAGTTTTAATATGAACTTTCTCCCCAGATATTTTACAACACCATATAACACAATTAATGAGATAAATTTTACAAGCAGTCTCCAGTGTGATGGAGAAAGAGAAGGGGAGATGTGTTAGCCACGAGGGAAAGAGAGAGTTCTAGATGAGATCAGAAGGAAGACCAGGAGTCAATGTGATGCCTATCTCTCCAATATCTACAGATGTCAGCACCAGCTCCAATTAGTATTGACCTGGTAGAGGTACAATCTCCTAAATGCTTAAATGGGCTTTGGAGAAGAGAAAGTTGTTAGCAATTCTCCAATCAGCAGAAGTGGAATTTTAACAGCCTGAAACTAATTGAGGCTGAGGAACTAAGCATGTCTCTGGAGTTCTTAGGCTGAAATGGGGCAGCTGGTAAACTCCATATGTTTTGGTTCTTTGTATATAATCCTAGAAGTCTGGTGCCTCTGGTGACCGTTGTCCCTTAAAGGGCCCTGGCCATAGTATGCTGGCCACTGAAGGACTGTGGGTGAGGAGGTTTAATTTCCCTCTTGGCTTTTGAGAATCTGCAAACTCTCAAAGAGCTTTCATCATGTATGTCCTCCTGGTCTCATCTACTTTTCTTCACTTCCTTCCCTTCCTCTCTTCCTCAGTCAGATCTTTATTCTAAATTTTTATTTATATGGTGCCCTGAAGCGCAGAGTAACAGAGAGACAGGAGGGAAGTATGCTTAGCATGGCAATGGCCAGGTTTAATATGGGGACAGGGAAGGGAACCATTTTGTTTCTTTGTGCTTGACCCCTAAGCATGAAAATGTCTAACATTGGCTTCTGAACACAGCGTCACTTAGGCAGAAAAACTTCCATGGCAAGAGAGATAGAATATGAACATTTGAAAAGAATAACCTATAGTGAAGTAATGTCCACTTGACAATCGTGGGACTGCATCAAGAAGGATAACACCTATCACCCACTTACAAAGTACTGGGTGATAGTACTCACCTCACCATGTTATCTCATGTGACCCTCACACTTAACCTATAAAAGCAGGTATTATTACCATCCTCATTTTACCGATGAGGAAACATAATTAAAAAGGTGAAGTTATAGTCTCCATATTTCTCTGAGTTTGTGACCTAAGTGCTTACCTCCTCTGTCATAACTGGTGTTTCTAGCATCAACCTTGACTTTGGTGTTTGTGACTGGGTGCTCATCCCCAGCTTCTCCTATCACTTAGTGCTTTTAGTGGTGGCTTTACCCTACTTGATTTCATGTGGGCCCCAACATTACTGAGAGTCTAGCACACCATTGGATCTACCAGCCCTATACTATTCAGATCCAGCTTCATGGTATCTTCCTTTTGAGCTGAGTGGATATGTAAGGGTTTTCATCTCTTTTGCTTGGGAATCACGTATCTTCCAATGAGTATAGGCTTCATAGAACAATTAATCAAGAAGCTCTTTTTCCTTAGCTAAATGGTAGGAAAAGACCCAATGAGGCCCACCAGACCTCTCTCCATGGAATAGGCATGTAGAGCAGAAAACACAACTCCCCCAAATTGTGGAGTGCCTATGAAAATGATCCCCACAATGTAGACCTCAAGAGACCCTTTGTCATTTTTAAAGACCGATTCTTCAGTTGTCCCTTTAGTGCTGTGAGTTTCCCTATATTATACCATTAGATTAAAAAAAAAAAGATAGCCTGAAATAATTTTTGTTGTTTCAATGGAAATAACCCTCAGGGAAATGGGTTCAGCAGTAGAAGCTCTGGAAACTCCAGTCTTACTCGTTGAGTTTCAACAAGGAAAGCCAAGCCATTCACATAGGTGTCCTTCTGCAGCATTCACCCTGAGCCTGAGCAAGGCAAGCTTGGAAAGAAAGCTTTTTCACTGATCAGTTCTGGAGAATGGGCAAACTAGAAGAGGTCAAGCATACAGGAAAGGCATTTAAGAGACCAAGAGCAGTATGAGAAAAGACAAAATGGAGAGAAAAATAAAGTTTGAGAAAAATAACCAGAAATGAGAAATAAATATTTGGATGTATATGGCTTTCAGAAAACAGCATCTCTGGTATACTCTTCACCACTCTATGCATCCTGTTCAATTACATGACTAATGCTGTGCTGTGTGGCACTTACCATCTAATGCAATTTGACCGACCTAATCCATCAGAAGTGACACATCAAAAATGGGCCTGTCAGCTTCAGTAATTGAAAAGGAGAAGCTCTTTGAAATTTCATTTTTAAATGAACTTTGAGAATGTTAATAAACTTGATTATCAACATTAAAAGAAAATTTCTTTTTTTAAAAAAATGCCCTTTCCTGTATCCATTGAAAGAGACACCCAAACCAAATATTTGGGGTCTCTGGTTAAGTCAGAGCTTAATCTCTGATTAAGACAGATAAGCTGCTTCAATGTCCAGCCTCAGTGAATTTACCTATCTGGGATTCCAATCCTCCAAAAAGTTCTTCTAGTTTCATATTCTGAAATTTTCATATTCAACACACTTAACCAGCTATTTTCTTCTCTCTGCCACTCCCCTTTTGGAGAAAATAATTACCAAGCAAAGGATGAGTATGAAGCAGTCTCCTCTAATAATTTTTCTTTCTTTTAAGTAGATGGTGTACTACCTATATGAGTCACACTCCTCTCTCAGGGTCTTCCCTCACTTTGGATAAAATGTAGTTCATGCTCTGTTTGAACAGCAGAGTCAAGTTGTATGTAATGGTTCTGTCTGTGCTTTGCCGGGCCAAGCCCAGCCCTGCGCAGCTATGGCCATGCACGTGTAGCTCTGCACACGGCTCTTGAATCATTCCAGGGCAAGGACCGTGGTGCTGTGGAAGCAGAAGGAAGGTGGCTTTAGTCCTAGCTGCCTGCCCCCAGTGAGATGAATTTGGTGGGGCCTTGGACACCTGGAAGCAATGTAGCAATGTACCATGGTCTTCTCTTAGCCCAGTCTGTGAGCTCACCCCGACTAGCTGAACTTCTGCCTCAGTTACTTTTATTGGACCTCTAAGTTCCTGCCACAACCACAGCCCTGTCCTTGCAGCTTCAGCCCACTTAGTTGGGACCTGGCCTTCTGCCTTGTTCTTGCTTGCTCTCCAGGGATTAATTTTTTAATTCCTAGTCACCAGATTAGGCAAAGGACTGTTCCTGCTCTAAAGAGCCTTGTCTACTCTGAGTCTTTGCACTGTCTCCTGCGTGGTTTCATGGCTCTTGCATTGTCTGTGCCTCTGGGGTTGTACCCACTTATTGAATTGGGGCTCTTGATGCCAACAGCAGACCAATCACATTGGCCCAAGCCTTTGGATGCTGACCCTCAGGGGGCAGCTCCACCATCAGATCCATCTCTTTAGCTCTTAGCCAACTCACTGGCAATTCCCCTCACATTTTCCAGCAGCACAAACATTTTAATAAATCCTGCATACCTTGTAGCCAGGTGCCCACCCTGAGTTATGTTGGGGTCTAGCACGTCAGAGTACGGAGGCAGAATCGCATACTTCAGAAGGTAAGGATGCTCCACAAAAGTTGTTCAGAAGTATCTGTAAGGAGCATTCCAGATGGAAATTAGCAAGGATGCATTTAAAACAAAAAGTATAAATTATATCCTATGTGCAGGTATTATACTCCTTAATCTATACAGTAGTCCTATAAAATTGCATTTTATTGATGAGGAGAATGAGGCTGTCAGGAATTACGGAGTTGTTGCATAGCTTTATTTTATGCACTGAGGATGTGAGCATAGGGCTCTCTGGTTCTAGATCCCCAAATTCTGCTGCACTGTTCTTCCTCCTTGTGAAGCGGCAAACTAAACTGCCATGGCCTGTGAGTGCCTTGCTTCTTTCAAGCATGGCCCATGTTCCAGAATCTTCCTGCCACTGGTCTCAACATCTTTCATAAAAAAATCCATCACCTTTTAAAATGAGGAACAAACCTTAGTACTTCCATAGTTCAACCCTCTCATTTTTCTGATGAAGATTCTGAGTCTCGGAGACTTTCTCCAGAAAATAGGTTAATCTGTGGTAGAATCTGAAGATAGTATCCTGATTCCAGTTCAGAGTTTTTACTATTGGTTCCAACATTTCTCTGACCATTTATAAAGATTCCTTAAGAAAAGTTGTCAGATAGATTGATGTGATAATTAAACTAAAGGGAATTCCCAATAATTCATGTTTGATAGAGACTCTCGGGAACACCTGAATTTAAGACAAGTCATGAGAAAGGCTTCCAGTTAGACAAGGAAGATCAGACTCAGAACTTTCACTTTTTTGCCTACCTCATTTTGCTAAAACAACAATAGAAGATTTTAAAAAGCATAAACCCATGAGGGCCAAAAGAATAAAAGAGGAACAGTGGTCATGATGCTCTCTAAAGTGTTTAGAGGACAGAAAGGAGACAGTTGGGAGGATGGCAAAAACCTAAGTACTTTCAGAACATGATGCCCACGACAGGCACAGTAATTCATCCTGAAAAATATGATGATTCAGGCGTAAAGGCACCAGAGAGCAAGGAGGGTTAAAGTGAGGTCTGGCCTGAATTCTAGAGATTTTATTGAAGGGCCCTAACGGGATAGTCAGACCCCCAGGTCCCACCCCTATTTTATGAAGCTGGGTGGATACCACTGTCCACTTCTGCAGGACCCAGTGGGCTTATACTTTGGAGAAATTTAACCAGAGATCTTCTTATCTCAGAAAGAGCAAGTGGTGGTAAGATCCCAGACTGAAAACAAGGACTTAGATGAAAGTCCAAGTACTAAAAAGTGAAATCTCAAGCAGATTTCCCCTGATAAGCTTCCAGGATATCTGTGAAAATCTTTGACCTCACCAGTTCCTTCAGGGTGAGACAGATTGTTTTCTGGGGAAACTAGACAACTTCGGGGCAAAGGTCTGTAAGTACTGATATTTTGGGATTTTCCAAGGGAAAAAAATCAGCTTTCCATGGGATTTTACAGAAGTCCACCATTTGGCAAATCCTATCTCTACACCCAGAGCTTCCAACAGTCTTTTAAATGGTTCATATTTAAGAATAGACAGCCAAGGATAACCAGGCATTATTGAAAGTCTCCAATGTGGAAGACAGAGAATAAATAAGAAAATAAACAGGAAAAAAAAAAAAACAAACTTGCAAAAGATATATGGAAGACTAAGGGTAACTATCTCTACACATAGCTCCTACAAATCAATGTGAAAAGATAAATCTTTGTCTTTCGAAGTTCAGCCTTATGGAAGAGCCAAGTAAATAATATGGATTGGCAGCTTATAAAACAAACATAAAAATGCCCTACAAATGTAAGAATGATTAAGCTCCAACAGTGACTAGAAAATGTTGCTTAGGACAACAAAACGCTTGTTATGAGATCAGTTATTTAAAAATTTTAGACTGGAAAAAGTTTTAAAAAATGGATAATGTCCTATGTTAATATGGGTGTGAGGGATTGAGCTTTCCCATATAATAGTGGGCATAGTGTAAATTGGTATAGTATTTTGGGGACAATTTAGTACTATTTGTATAACATTTAAAAATGATTTTAAATTATGCATATATATGGTCTCAATGACTTTATTTCTAAACCATCAGAGATACCTGGGTGTTCAGGGATGGCTTATTTGTAAGAGACAAAACTGGTAACCAGTCTAAATATGTATTGATAGAAGAAATCATGGAATCAAATATGCCAAATTAATCCAGTGTAACATTGATATAGCTGTTAAAATGATAAAAAAAGATACATATGATTTATGGACAAATGTCCATGATATGTTATTAAGAGAAAAAATTATGTTACAGAACTATGTGTGTATTATAACAACATGTTGTCAAAAGCAAAAAATGTTACTTAGCAGTTGATATATAAACATACACACACAGAATTGACTGGAGAATTAAACAGATTACTGATAGTGAGATGGGAGCAGTGGTCATGGGAAAGTGGGATACTTTCCTTCTTCTCAAGTATTTGAACTTACTTTTTACAAGCATGTATTAATTATTTACTTCCAAAAGCACTAATGATTGTTTTAAATTTAAGCCATATGCACAACTATCAAGAGTGTTGAGTACAGGCTAAAACTGCCTAGCTCAAAGTAGCATCCAATAGTTAATGTCTGAACGAATGATTTCTAATAATTATCACCAACTATTTGTAAATAATTCACAGCCCTGCTTAAAAAAAACTGACTTTGAAAAATCCTTCCTCGAATCATTATCTCATAAAAATTACTAGCTTAATCTGAATTTTTTGTGGTTTATGGGAGTACTTTTATTCTGAGTTTGGTCGTTATACCTACCTGTGTTAGCAGTAACACTGAAACCGAGAGACGAATAGGAGGGCAGTGGAGAATGAAGCTTTAACTGCTGCAGAACCAAGCAGCAGGACAAGGGAATTGTTTCCACACCTCCATGAAGGTTGTCCTGAGGTCTTCAAGGTTCAGATGTATGTGGTCGAGTGACAAGTGGCAGGCCCTGGGCAGCTCTGGATTGGGGTCCGAGCTCAGTCTGGGGCTGGAATTACACAGTGCCTTTAGCAGTCGTCTGACACTCTGACTGGCAGCAAAAACTCCAGAAGGAGCACCTGAAGCAGCCGCAGTAAGAGGCGGTAATTGATGGCTTTGATTTACTGAAGAATAACGTGGGCAGTTATCTAGTTCAGGGACAAGCCCTTGTGGATATGAAAACTGTGCCCTCTTGGTAATAGGGGACTGTTGTAGATCGTTAAACTGTCATTTCTGCTGTAAACCAAGCCTGACCAAGTATGGGCTTCACTCTATGTATTCCTGTCCCTGTCCTAGTCTGAGAACAGCTTGAAACTCACTTGATCAGCCTCAGCTGAACGCTGCACCCATTTGCTTTTTATGGCCCTCTCATGGCTTGTGATTCCATTTGGGCTGTTACTTCACAATTTTGAGGAGTTGTAGTGTATTATTTTCTTTCTTTTTTTTAACATCTTAATTTTATTTTTTTCAGTGTTCCAAGATTCATTGTTTATGCACCACACCCAGTGTTCCATGCAATACGTGCCCTCTTCAATATCCACTACCAGGCTCACCCATCCCCCCCCCCTTCAAAACCATCAGTTTGTTTCTCAGAATCCACAGTTTCTCATGCTTCATCTCCCCCTCCAATTTACCCCAATTCACTTTTCCTTTTCTTCTCTTAAGGTCCTCCATGTTATTCTTTATGCTCCACAAGTAAGTGAAGCCATATGATTGATTTTCTCTGCTTGACTAATTTCACTCAGCATACTCTCCTCCAGTCCCATCCATGTTGATAAAAAGTTGGGTATTCAACCTTTCTGATGGCTGCATAATATTCCATTGTATATAGGTACCATATTTTCTTTATCCATTCATCTGTTGAAGGGGATCTTGGCTCTTTCCACAGTTTGGTGACTGTGGCCATTGCTGCTATGAACATTACACTACTGAGTATTTACCCCCAAGATGCAGATGTAGTGTATTATTTTCAAGCAGTGTCAAATATGCACATGTCAGTCTCCCACGTTAGAAACAACGGGCCAGAGGAAGGGCAGAAACTGTTCTGATGCTGTGTGCTAAGCAGAGTGTTTCCTGGCCGAAACCCTTTCACTGAATGGTCACCACCACCTCACAGGAGTGTGATTTTTTGTTGTTAGTAGAGAGGATGTGTTTGAGGGCATAGGCAAAGGAATTTGTGACCACCAAGTTTTTGAAAATCCTCTAATTTATATTAAAAATTCTTCTGAATTTTCCATGTTTACCCATTATCTGTATATTTATATTGATATGTAAATAATAATTAAAATTCTTTAATATAGACCAAAACAGATGCTCTAAGAAGAGGGAGCTTTCTCTCTTGTGGTTTCTAATTTTATGCCTAGGATGTTCAAATCTTGAAGATTTGGAGAAGACATCAAACAACAGTCCAAGAAGGAAGGTATGATTATGTCAATTTCAGAAGCAAACCAGCTGAACCTCGGCAGTATTAGATAATTTGTCTAAATTAATGGTCTAACGTGTGGCAAATCTGGGATCCAAACACAAGCAGTTATTTCTGCTGGTCCACACTGTAGAGATTTTTCCCTATTAACTTTGTTTCTTCTCTTTCCCCTCTTTTGCTTTAACACTGAATAGAAAGCTCGTTGTACTTAGAATGCATTTTAAAAACTATTAAATAAGTTCTTTAATAACATTTTTTTTGAAGCTTAGTTGGAGCTGGGGTAAAGCAAAGCCAAATCAAAAGCCCTATGCAAAATTTTAGGAAGTGCCAGTCACTGACCCTCTGCTGAGGCTGCATTCTTTTGAGCTGACATTTCTGGCAGAGTGACTGAGTAGCAAATCACCAGATCTAAGTTCTAATTCCAGTGATGCCACTAAATAACTTCCTATGCGCAGGGGAGTCATAAACCTCTCCTATGGCCTTCTATCATTTGTATTATTGAGAAAGTAGAGCGTGGAGTCTGGAATCAGTATCTGTGAGGTCCCAGCACTGCTGTTTTCTCCCAGTGGAAGAATCAGCTGACAATTGAGAGAATCCACCCCCACCAGGCTTTTCATGATATTGCATGAGCAAAATCAAGGCACAGTGTATTTTTTTGAACCAATGTTTTTTTTTCTCCATAGTGAAGATATGGTGCCTATTTCACATTTTGTTTTCTTCTCTTGATTTGCCCTGGTGTCTAATGTTCTACCAGAAGTGTGTGAACTGGACACCACGGTTAGCTGATCTTGATGAAGCCCCCAAATCCTGGCAGACCCATGTTTGTTCTTAGGCTCTAGCTTCCCTGGGCTGTCTAGTGCTCTGGCCATTCTGCAAGCTTCATCCCAGATGCAGCAAGAGACCCAGTGGAGTGTTGATTTGTCTTGGCTCAGATGCAACTCACAGGGTTATTTTCACAATCAGGGAGTTCCATGTAAAGAAAGAAATTCTTCCTTCATCAGCTACTAGCTACCCCCTACTGTTCAAGAACCTTTGGTTCTTGCATGATTCAGGAGGCAAAAAAGAATAATCTCCTGACCTCTCTTTTCAGCGTCCTTCACTGTAGGGAAGGTAATTAGGAAGGATTGGCCTTTAATTAACTTCCAGGGCCGTCAGTTCTGTTTCACATTCTCCTTTCTCCTGATTTAGTGTTTGATTTAGTACTCTTTCGGAGGGCACAAAATTATGCACGCCAGGGTTTTCTGGGGTTTGATATGGGATGGTCTTTTGAGATTTATTTATTCCTCTTATAAACAGGAGTTAAAAAACTAATTGAGGTTCATCTGTTTTTGAAAATGCAAAAAACTTCAGGAAAGCATTACTAAGCGATACTCTTCCATGTATTTTAGTTTTGGCTACAGACTATTGAATGACAATTAATTGAAAGACATTGGAATAGCCACCTTTGGTCATACTTAGTAAATCATTCAGTTAAACTTTCTTAACCAACATTCATCTAAAAACTTTGGCATCATCCTCCATTCCTTCCCTTCTCTCTCACTACCAATATTCAATTATACCTGGTAGAAATAATTTTATTCTTCTAAGTATCTCTACAATCAGTTTATTTATAAATTCATTAAGTATTTGTGGAAAAGAAGTAGACAAGATATTTGAAGATTTTACCAGAAAAGCTATATTAAAGGCAAATAAGAATATGAAAAGATGTTGAACATCACTAGTCTTTAGGAAACTGAAAATTAAACCACAATGAGTTACCATTAAACACCTATTAGAATGGCTTAAAAATGACAATGTCAAGTGCTTGTGAGAATGTGAAGCAATCTGAGTTCTCATACAATGCTCGTGGGAATGTAGAATGGTGCAAGACTTTGGGAAATAGTTTTCTAGTTTCTTGTTAAGTTAAGCATATGCTCACCACATGACTCAGTACCTGAAGCTTCCCTTGACAGCCTTACTCTGGTCCTAGTGTCCCCAGAGATATGGTTCTACTCTTTGAGAAGGTATTTACTCAGATATTTACCCAAACGAAATGAAAAATCATGTTCACACAAAAATGTGGTTGATTTATAATCCCCCAAACCAGAAACAACCTTAATGTCTTTCACTTGAGGCATGGATAAGCTTTGGTACCAAGGAGTACCACTCAGCAAGAAAAAGAAATGAGCTATCGATACACACAACAGCATGGATTAATCTGACTCAAAAGGCTGCATACCATATGTATATGGTTGCCAGGGGTTGGCGTTGAGAGATTGACTATAAAAGGGCAGCATGAGGACATTTAGGGTATGATAAAACCATTCTACATATTGATTGTGGTAGTGGTTTGCACTACAGTATACAGTTGTCACAATTTACAAACAAGGTGAATTTTATTATATGTAAATTACTCCTTCATTTTAAAGAAGGAAGAAAACAAATTTATTGAGCACTTTCTATGTGGAAGGAATCATCATTGTTCCTGCAGTGAAAAAAATCAATCCTTGCTTCCTAGGATCTTATATTCTAGTTTTGTGTTTACTTCTATCCTATGTCCACTGTTAGCACTGAAGTCCATGCTCTTTTTTTCACTTGCCTGTTCTAACCTCCTGAATCCAACTCCCTATCCCCCAATTTTCTTCTTCTACAATCCATTTCCTATAATGTTGCTAAAGGGACCTTGTCGTGATGTAAATTTGATTATGTTTCTTCCCTGTGGTAGCAGTGTACAGTTCCACAATATTTGGCTTCTTCTCTCCTTTAGAATATCTTTTCTATGTTTGGGATTTTCTACATTATGGGTTCTCTCTGCCTAGGTCAAGGCTAGAAACACATTTCCAGCCTCCGTTGCAGCTATGGTGCTGGCATGAGACTTTGGCTCCACCAATCAGAAGAACGTGTATAAGACTTTGATTTGAAAGAGAGCAATGTGAGGAAGGAAATGGTGTATGGAATTCAGATCTGTCTAGGGTGACAGAAATGGCATTCTTGGAAGGATTGATGAGGTTTTGTTGACAAATGCCCAGGGTCATTGGCGAGTCTATGCTTAGTGGAGGTGACAGTGGTCTTTGCTAGAGCCTGCAAGCCTGGACTGAACCACTTAATATCTTTTAATAAATTCTTCTTTTTCACACTTAAGTTAAAGCACTTACTTTTGTTCATTTGTTTAGTTTGCCTCTGAATTTCGACTGACTCACCAGCCTATAAACTTTTAATAATTTCTATCACCTTAGGAAAAAAATCCATACTTTTAACCATAGGATGTAATCTCTTCAACACCCAGCTACAATGTACCTTTCAGTCTATGCTGTCCTCAATGTGTTCTATATTTCAGTCACTCTGAACTTCCAAACACAGCAAACACTGCATCCTCATTTACAGCTTCGTGCCTTTGCAGTTGATAGTCTCCTTGCTTTCCCTTCACTTAGCAGGCCTCTTCTTAGGTTGTCTCTATTTACTCCTTACCTTTATTCATCCTTCAAAATCCTTCTAAATATCACCAACTCAGATGCCTTCTGTGATGCTTTCCTTGATAGCCTTACTCTGGTCCTAGTTCTCCCAGAGATATTTGTTTCTTCTTCTCTTTGAAAACTTCTCATATTGTGTTATAATAAATTCAGTAATACTTATTGAGCAAATACCATGGACCAGGCATGAAGGTAAAATCTGAGTGATGCGTAGGAGTTAATTAGGTAAAGAATAGAGTAGAGTGGGTCTGCACAAACTAGCACAGAATGGTAGGCAACACGTGGGGAGTCTGAGCATCTAAACATGGGCACTGGTGCCTAGGACATAGGGAACAGATGAGTGCCCTTCATGCTTCTATAAATCCTTTGAGGCAGGAGCCAACTCTTACTCATCTTTGTGCCTCTAGTACTGACATGGAGTAAACACCCAATGAAGGTTTGCTAAATTAATAAATGAATGACTAGATCTTGTGTGTCCCCAAGACTTTTGTCTGACGCTTGAATTGGAGGAAATAACTTAGGCTTAATTTCCTGTTCATCAGTTTAAAGCCATGATATAGGAACTGCCTTTAATTATCGAGCAAAATTTCCTATATCCTTCCATTAATAATCCAGTGTTGTATTGATGTGATAGAGGTAAGTTAACTTGAAAAGTATTCTTGGATAACGATTAGGAGCCATCAGTTTACTCGTCTTTAAAAGCCTATTAACACAGCAAATATTTCTGATCTTTTTTATCTGATCCTGTCATGATAGCAACCTCACAAATCAGCTCTTTGATGTATTCTAACATTATAACTTGTACAAAAAGAGGAAAAATGGTTTTCTTCTCATGACACTGGAAATCAGAAGCATAATCAGGAGTCATTCTTTCCCAAACCTCTCATTCACAGATATGTGTCATCTTGTGGTAAGAGAGGTATCAAAAGAAGCAGGGCCTGCATATTTAAATAAATCTGTGTATGGTAGTCCAGATGCCTCAACTAGCCCCACACCTCCAAGGTACAGAAGAGAGACTTTCTGGTGAGAGTATATCTGGAGGCACTGAGCTTCATAGGGCTTGTAATTGAAATTCATACCATTGCTGCTTTGGACAATTCTGAAAACCTGCTCCTACCATCAGATAGCAATGACTTTCCTTTGAGTTTGTACCAAAGTTAAGTTGAATTTTAATCACCTCCTTAAATGTTTAACTTCACAGAGAAACAGACTGAGTATTAGGGATCTCTTTCTGATGTTTTCAATGAACCAGAGGCACAGACTTTGGTGTCATCTTCATCCAAGGACAAATCATAATTGGCTAGACTAGCAAATTGCTTTTTCTTATTGGAAACTGCCATTGGCACATTAGATTGAAAATAAAATCCTTACTGTATGGATGTGATGTGGTTCTTCACCATGCAGCTGTAAGTGGAAAGTTGTTTTTCTAAACGAATGTTTATAGAGATAATTCAGTTTGTGATACTGAGAGATATAAATTTGGGAGATTACTGAGGATGATTCAGCCTTCATTTTTTTCTTGAACTCCTGCAATTGCCTTTTTTTCCCCCCCTTAAACGTAAAATGGTACATCCATCTTGTTAGGAACATCCTCACAGGATATAAATGAGCAGTCTTCCTTAAGAAGAAAATGAGAATTGAAAGGAAGAATATGCCATCATCACAAACATTGTCCCCAGATGGCAGACGGGGGACTTCATATTGGCATCATTAATCATGGTGGGGCCCTGTGGCTGTCTACCATACAGCTCTCAACTAGACATACTCTTATGTGTCTCTGAGGCTTGTTTGTAGATGTTAAAGATGGTAGGATCTGTGCTCTACTTTACCGAAAGTTCCAGCAGGACTGGGGACACCTCTATTAGCTTGAACATAAGACTACTGAAAGCAGTCTCCTCATTAATAAACACATTTCTGAAGCATAATAAAAATGTTCTTTCAGTGCAACCAGTCATTCTACATCTACCTGAGAAAAATTGGCCACCCTGAATAAGCCAATGATGGTGAAACTTGAACATCTATTTTTTAGAGTCTGATTTGATACTCTCAGAACTCTTGACTGTCTTTTACATCTTCTACATCAATACCACAGATAAGCTTTATAAACAAGCATCATAGCACAGCAGAAACAGAATTTGGAAGCAGACTGTGCAAATCAGGCTCTACTAACATAGAGGCAAAATTGTGTGGTTAATGGACATTTTCCAAGATATCTGGTATTCACCAAAATCTTATCCTCCAGGATAATACAAGTTGAGTTCAATATCTAGGTGTCACTTGGGTTGACCGTTTCTCTAACTATGTCTTATATAGTGGGTTTTGAAGTCAGACTGTTGGGGTTTTGATCAGGATCTCACCATTTATCACTATGTGGTCTTGGGCAAGTTATTTGGCCTCAGTTGGTTTACCTCTAAAGTGGGGACAATAGCATTTTTGTGAGGATTAAATAATACCTATTAAATACTTAACACAGTGCCTGGGATACATGGTAAGAACTCAATAACAATAACTGTTTTCTAGACCTTATAACATCTCTGCAAGTAGATTTGTGCTCTAATCCCCAGTCCTATGGCTGGATTTTGATTTAGCCACTGTCAGTCATCCTGATGTCATCAGGCCTACCTGATGTTTCTGAAGTGTATTAGGAGTATTGGGTAGTAAGTGGACTCATTGCCTATTTCTATTCTTTGTATGGTATCTGAAGGCTGAAGGAACCTAGAGCATTTGATAGTCACTCACTAGGCAGGCTGTGAGACAAAGGTTACATGTGTGTATGCATGTGTGTATGTGTTTACGCATGCAGGGGCATTATACGCTTGTATAAGGTGTGAAATTGGATGGTTAATAACTTGGGGCACCTTTGTGGTAAGGAACTGATAATTTTTGTATAAGGCTAGGAGCTATTGAAAGAATCATCTGAAGTGTGAAGTTGCTAGACTTTGAAAAGATACACAGAGATGATAATACCAATTCACTAAGTACAGAAAGGGCTGGAAGTTGATTTGGGGAGTCTGCTCATCGACTATGTAGGCATTTACTGCAGGTATAGGTATAGATGAGAGTAAAGCTGTGTAATTATTGCTAACCCAACTGGTTGATGATGAGCTCCTTGAGAGAAGGAATAGCTTATTTGTCTTTGAATCCCCATTATTGTTCTAGTGTCTGACATAGAGTAGATGCTCACTAAAAGTTTGTTAAATGAATTAAATAATGAATAAGTGGACCCTTAGAGGAAGGATTCTCTGTAAGTCACAGGGGGTTTGCAGGCCGGCAAGTTTTGTTCTACTTTTGGTGAACTTATCATTCCATTAACACCCTAATACTCTTGAGGGATCCAGATCTAAGTAAGTCTTTTTTTTATTTTTTATTTTTTATTTTTATATTCCTATTTACTTGGGAAGCTGTCAACTTTGGTTTTGGGGGCAGAGACAATGTTCAGATTTGGAAACACGTTTTAAAACAAATCTGGAAATGGAATAAGGTCTGGAGCATCATTATATCATTCTTAGTTACATGTTATCCAGTATGGGATTGTGTTTCATCTTGATTAATCCACAGAGTTAAAGTTTGGGATATGGGCTACAATTGGTATTGCCAGACTTTCAAGTTGCTTTTTAGAGTCCTCAACTCATTTTTGTAGTATGTAGTCTTTCCTGGTAGGGGCAAGTTTAAGATTAAATGAGTTCATGAAAGTGTCTGAATTTCGGAATGAATGGAATAGCACCGTGTCAGAAGAAAAATAACAAGCAGGATGCTAATACTTTGTGGATAATCGTTTAAGGAGGTTGAAGGTCCTTTGCATATTGATAAGATGGTGCTAGGCAATAAATCAGAGATTCTTCCATACTAGATGGTCAAAGGGACATTTAAGGAGCTATTTGTATAAATAAACATTTTAAATTGCCTGCATCTATCTCCCTAATGTTGAAACAATGATGTTAATGGACCAATCTGAGATTGAACAGGAGTTTCTGACTCTCAGAGAGCTTTCATGTCCTCCAGAAATAGGGGTACCTTAGAACTCTGTGCTGGGTCTAAGATAATGATAAGAGTCACTTCAAATGGAGTGTGCTGATATGGGGGACAGAAGTGAAATTAGAATTTACAAATGTATGATGGTACAAAAAATCATGCATGATAATCTGGAAATTTTTCCACGTATTTCTCTTTCTGAGATCATATAGCTTTCTTTATCTCTTTTGGGCTTAAATTCAAACTTAATGCCCACCTTAGTTAATTGGAACTGGCCCAATAATTCAGAGATCAAGAGCAATGGGGATTTTTTACCGATGATGATTACATTTAGAACCTATAATTTCCCACCTCTCTTCTTATAATGCAAACGCATATTCCTAAAGTTCTGGAGAGGTTAAGGCCTATCTGGATAAACTTGTGCTTCACAATTTGGACAGTGTTCTCATCTGTAAAATGGGAGAGGTGGACAGATGAGTGGGTCTAGGATTCTATGTCCCATGAAGCTCCATTTGCAGGGATACCTAAAGAACACGTGTTCACAACAAGGAAGATACACATTGGCATGATGGGGACACATTCACCTTTATAGGACCAGGGAATCTTTGATCAATTGACTTAAGAATAAGACTTTCAGACTATATCCTTCCATTAGGTGGGTGCTTTCTGTTGCCTCTGGTGCTTCTGACAGTATATTTACAATCTCCATGACTGAGTAATGCTGACACAATCAACCTGGAACAGGTCAAAGGAAAGTAACTCGAAGTTCTCTATCTCGTCCCACCCTCAAGCCCCTGCCATCATCATCTCCACTGTGCAGTTTCCTGATTGACTCTTCCAGAAACCAGAGCCTCCTTGTCAAACGATTTCACTATTATAAATCTATTGGTTGTTACATATACAATGTGACTCAGTAGTTTAGGTCCACTCAATTTAAAACACAGAGTCATAAAATCTGAAGGTTGGAAGTTAATAGATCTATTGTGATACCTTAACTCTCTAAGAGTTTCTGTTAAATCTTTTTTTTTAAGATTTTATTTATTTGACAGAGAGAGGGAACACAAGGAGGGGGAGTGGGAGAGGAAGAAGCAGACATCCTGCGGAACAGGGAGCCTAATGAGGGGCTCAATCCCAGGACCCTGGGATCATGACCAGAGCTGAAGGCGGACTCTTGACAACTGAGCCACCCAGGTGCCCTGAGATTCTCTTAAATCATGTAGCATGTGGATTAGGGATCCAGATTCAGATGTCTCCACAGAAGCACATACTTCAGTGAAATCCTCCCCAACTGAGTTAATAAAACCCTACCCTCAGATGCTCCTTTGGGCTGAGTACATGCAGTTAGCTGGGAGAACAGGCCTGAGAGATGAGTCTCTCCCCCCGATTCAGCAGGGACTGCAGATCTCAAAGGAGCTGCCTTGTATCCTCTTCTCAGAAAGGGATTAGAGAGTGGGGAGAATAAAATCCACTGTGTGGTGATATGAGAACTTCAGTCAAGTCTTGTCAAGAAGGTAGACTTGAGCTATACAGAAATCTGCATGGAAAATCATCCACACTGGCTCTCTTGTGCAAATCAGGCATTCAGCTCATGACTAAGACGTTTTGGATAAGGGAAACAGAGGAAATATAGGTATTACTATCCCAAAGTATTGATTTTACTTAAAATGACAAAGTCTAAAAATTTAGTAGAAAACAGTATCCTATGAAAAGGAAATATAATCTCTGAGTATCTCTTTAGAAGATAGAAATAAAGCATACTATTTTCATTTATAGACTCTTGGTTATTATTTCATGGATAGTAGATAACATATAGCCAAAATATCTTGGCAAGATTTCCTAAGTGAGGCAGTATGTACATATATTTTTAATGTGTTTGAACATAAACATGAGTGTACACAAGATGGAAAAAGAAAATAAAGCAGGTATCGCTTTTAGCCAGGTTTTCCTTTTTCTTGTTGCAAAGAAAAATAATCATATTTTATAAGATGAAATAGAATCTAATTAAGCATTATGTTTCTATAAAGTAGTGAAAGCGGTATTTGCAATGATGATGAAGATATATTTGTCAAAGTGTAGTCAAACATGACAGCCATTAAATGCTTGGTTGGAGAAAGATCTTTAATTACACAGGACATTAGATACAGTTGGATTGAGAAGAATTATTGGCCAAGTCAACAAAATTATTTTTGAGGCTATATCCATGTTGTAACAGTGAATGAAGTGAAGATATGCGTTTTTAGCCACACTCAGATTTGAATTTGGTGGTATACCTTCCTTACTGTCCCCCATGATTACTGGCTATGCCTCCTTGAGGGGAACATTCTCACACATAGTCACTGAGGCTTTGGGGAGTGTGAACTTTCAGAATACTTACTGATGGTTAAAAATAAAGAGATCTAAAGGGTTTCTTAAGGGACACCTGGGTAGTGCAGTGGGTTAAGCCTCTGCCTTCGGCTCGGGTCATGATCTCAGGGTCCTGGGATCAAGCCCCACTTGGGGCTCTCTGCTCAGCAGAGAGCCTGCTTCCCCTTCTCTCTCTGCCTGCCTCTCTGCCTACTTGTGATCTCTTTCTGTCAAATAAATAAATAATCTTTTAAAAAAAGGTTTCTTTTTTTTTTTAAAGATTATTTATTTATTCATTTGACACAGAGAGAGAGATTACAAGTAGGCAGAGGGGCAGGCAGAGAGAGAGGAGAGAGGAGGAAGCAGGCTCCCTGCCGAGCAGAGAGCCCGATGTGGGCCTCGATCCCAGGACCCTGGGATCATGACCTGAGCCGAAGGCAGCGGCTTTAACCCACTGAGCCACCCAGGCGCCCCCCAAAAAAAGGTTTCTTAAGTAGGAAGGCTGATGGCATAGAAATAAGCAAAGCAAGGGAAGGTGGAGGTCTGGAAGGACTCCATCTCAGGATTTGTGGTGGAGTTCCTCTCTTGGAGAAAGGATTGGCAAGTACAAAGCTGTCTTCTTTTTCTGGCTACTGTGGAAGAATTACGGGCTGAGTAGATCAAGAGTAATAATATTAGCTAAAGTATATTGTGTGCTTATCCTATGCTAAACACTATGCACATACCTTATTTAATCTTCAAAATGATCTAGTAGGATAAATATTAAGATTTTGCCCATTTTACATGTCAGGCATTGTTTATAGTTCTGGACTTAGGAAGTGAATTTAGGGTGACTAGCTATCTGAATTTGCCCTCAACTTGTGGATTTCCTGTGACGGTAGACTCTCAAAACTAAAGCCAGAACAGTCCCAGGCAAATCAGGATGGGTTGATTACCTAAAAGTGATGATAGCAGGACTCAAACTCAGAGCCTGATACATTAATTCTCCTGCTTTTTGCTGCCTTTCCAAGGCAGGGATTCAGGTACAGGACAACAAGATAATGAATCCAACTAGCAAGAACCTGGTACAAAGAGGGGTTTTGTCTTGGGAGTAAGGCTCACCTACAATGCTGACCAGAATAGGCAGCAAGGTGAACTTAATGTTGAATCACTTCTTAAATGAGTGAAGAGTGACCCCAGAGCCTTGTGTGGGGGGGTGCTGAGTTTGTAGGTCTGGTTAAGAAATTACAGGTACAGAGAAGTTCCTGAGAACAGGAGGAAAGTTCCTGAGAGCAGGAAATTTTTCAGATGATGTCAGAAACATCTGACAGTCAGCAGGATTAATGTCCATGGTTTATTCTGGACATTACCTTTGACACTGATCCTATATAACAGTAATAATAGATGATCAAAACCAATAGAGTTTTATTGGAATGTTCTTTTGTTGGACTTAGATATCCTTGGGAATGGCCTTGGTGGGTATCCCCGTTGTTTTCACAAACTCAGGGCAGCTGCCAGGTTGATGCTTATTGGACCTAGTGGATCACTCTGGCCATCCTTTAGCTGACATAGAATAGAACCTGGACAGGAGCAGGGGAGAGGTCCCAGAGTTTTTGTGTCCACTCTTTGAACTCTTTTGTCTATTTTCTTTGATGTCTTTAGAATTCATGGTAAAGTATGGCACAAAATTTGAGCTCAGATTGTTCTGTCTTTGAATACTAACAATGGCTCTAATTGGCTGTCTTGGGAAACTGACTTAACTTCATTGAATCTTGGCTTTTTCAACTGTAAAATGGGAGTTTAAATTAATAGAGGGTTATTTTAAGGCTTACAAATAGTGTGTATTAAAGCCTGCAACATAGCAGGCAGTCAACAAATGGGACCTATATGACTTTAGATCCAGACCTATAGGTTTCAAAATGGAGGCTAGGAATCTTTATTTTTTTATTTAAAATGAAAACTATCTCCAAGTGTTGAATTTATCCTTTTAGCCCAAGGCTGACACCTTGTGGAATTCTCTGACAAGTAGCAACTTATTTGGTGGTTTGTATATATTACTAAATCTTTCTGGAGGCTGAAACAGTGATACAGGTTGAGGGGGCTGTACTAGCTACTTAAGTAAGAAGAACGGACAGAGCAAAAGTAGATTAATTTAAATTTTGGAGCCCTTTTGGAAAATTGTTTCAGAATTTAATTTTATTTTTTTGTATTATTTATTTAGTGTCTTCCCAGAAAGTACATTAATGCAAATTTTAAGCCCCCTACCTTTGCTTGAATTATCCAACTCCTAAATATTATTCAAAGCCTGGTGTATGTCTGTCTTCTCCATTTGTTTCTCCTGACTGCCTGCCACTCAATGACCGCCCATCTGAGAACTTTCATATCACTTACAGGCAAAAGCAGGAACATAATTTTCAGGGCCCAGTATAAGATAAATTGAACGCTTCGTTCAAAAGTCACTAAGAATTTCAAAGTGGCAATAGCAAGGCATTAAAGAAAGAGGGTTCTTCTAAGCATGGGCTCTCTGTCTCTGATTAAATACTTTTTAAAATACTTATCTACCTAGTTGGAATATAACTCTTGATTAACAAAAACAAAATATATTTTTTCTTTCTTTTATCTTAGTTTCTGAGACCATTTCCCCTTCCTCAAATCTTCCCCATTAGAAATAAAGGAACACTTTAGGCAGAAATTCTAGTTAGGTCACATTTCTACACAGACAAATCTTAGAGAAGACAATCTGGTGTGGGAGAAGTGTTAAGTGGTAGGTGACCTGTCTTGAAGCTGCATTAGTATACTAAGGATTTTATTTTATATTTGTATGGTTGTTTGGGGAAGAACATTATGGGGAGTTACTGCTATAGATTATGGAGGGGCTAAAATTATCTATAAACCTCCCCTTGTTTGGAGTTACATTCATCAATGTAGAGAGGCCAGGTTTTTCTTTGAACCACATTGATCTAGATGCTAGGTGGACTTAGAGTTCCTGGAAGAGAACAAAAAACGAGTTCTTGGAAGGGACAAGCAGGTGGAGACTGTTCAGTAGTTGCATTGACCTTGGTTCATAATGATCACTCAATTCAAGTTAAAATTACTTAGGACTTTGGTAAGATCACTTATTGCTATGCTTAGAGAGCATGAAAAATGCTAAGTAACTCTTGACTCAGTGGACATAGGGATAACCAGATGGTTGGGCATGATTGGTCAGTTGAGAACCTAGATGTCATTGATTATGGCTATTCTCCCGTCCAGAGCTGGCAGGCATTTGCAGTGAGAAGAGCTGGGCTGTGTGGTTAGAAGCAGATAATCTCAAATGGAGGACATTAGGGGCATTTACCTTTCCCCCCCTTCTGTTTTTCTTCTCTTTGCCCTTTATGCTCCTACAATTCTGAGCTATCTAAAGCTCCCAGAGCACATTTTCTTTCTCATCTCCAGGCCTTTGCCTGGGTTGTCTCCTCTGCTTGAGTTACCCTTGTGTGGTCCAATCCTCCTGGGCCCCATCCTCCTGGCTAATGCCAGCCCACCCTTTAAGACAAAACACAGACATCACCTCCTACTTCATGCATTGTCATCATTATTATTAATAAAAGGAAACATTTCACTTAAGTTTTCCCTTATGTGGTACTGGGATAATATGTTTCTACATCAGTTTGAAATTTTAGAACTATTCTGGTAGCTTTTTTTTTTTCCTGGTGAGTTGTAGGAATAATATTCAAGAAAGGGAAAATGAAATTATTTTGATAGAGACTATAATGAATTTGTATAATATTAATTTTTCTAGAATTGAATGAACTATAAAATGAAAGAGTTTTATTAAAGCTCTTTAAGGATCCCTTCCAACTAAAAACTGTGATTCTAAATTCCCCCAAATGGTCTGTTTTATGTAGAATGGTTTTATGTTGTGGCCTTTATTTAATTTTCTGTATATTTATTTAACTAAACTAAGACTTAGAGCATATTATTTGCACAATGGGAATTAGAATTAGTTCCAGAGGAGGTGTAGTGAACTGCATACTGGCAAGAAAGGCATCTTTGTAGTGTCCACACACATGCCCACCCACTGCACTTCTGTAATCACGACACTAGAGCTAGCATTAGGGGGAAACATGTTTGTAACACAGTTCACGCAGACCCATCCCTAGAGTACCGGAAATCAAGGCAAAGTTCTTTACCTATGGAGTCCCCTGTGCTGCTGTGTAAGTCCAGGATGACGGTATTGAGTTGATAAGATGAGGAAGAAGAGATAATTCAAGATTTTAAAAGCTGTCTTCCATCTATACGTGTATAACCTATGTTCCACATACATAAAAGAGTGCCTTAAATTCTCTTTCGAAGCAAGGTGGCACAATCAAAAAAGTTTCACTGCAGTCTTCCTGAAGACTGCTACGAAGATTTGGATGGGCTCAAAGGATCCAATAAAAGATGGCGACAGACGCAAGGCCTAGCAAGAGTGACATGTTCTTTTCCTCCCCCAGGTCTGACAAGGAGAGGTGAGGGCCAAAGTGACTATGAAAGAGGGATTGTCAACAGAAGCTGTAGCCACAAAGGCAGAGAAGGAGCAAGAAGAATATATACTCTGATTCTCCGACTCCAACCGCCCCTCGCACCTCCCATTGTCCAATTCTAACCGGAAAGCCAGAGGCATGGAAGGCCAGAGGTGAGGTGGTTAGAAGTGGGTTCACTGCAGGATCGCGACATGTGGAGAATGGGTGGGAGGCAGGAGTAGGTGGTGCTGTGAAGCAGTTGCAGACTGCTGTGGTTGGTTCAGCTCTGCACAATTGCATAGATTCACTTGGTGAGGACTCCACAAACCCACATAGATTTAGATAGTTGATTACTTGACACAACAGTCAGCGTTAGCTGAATGTCTGCATCAGTTCCCGTGACCCACAGATTCCACGGGGGTGATGGGGAGGAGTCAAGGTGGATACTGTGTACACAGTGAGCTGTGCCACCACTGAGGAATAGTGAGCTTAGGAAACCCCTCAGAGGGATGCGAGCAAACATGCCCAACTTTCGTTCCCTGGGGACAAAGTGTATAGTACCCTGGTCAGGAAACAAATCTCTCAACCTGGGAGGGGGGCATTATCTCTATTTTCCAAGGCTGCTTGCTGTGTACACATCTTTGAAAAGATTATTCTGAACAGAAACTGTCACAAGACTCATAGAAATGCCGTGGAGTATTGCCTCCCATCTGGTGCAAATGGAGATTAACCAATGCTGGTATGAATACATTTAATATGTACATAATCTGTGCGTGAGCCTGGCTGTCTGACTTCACACTGAGCTTTCCCCTGCTCCACATTCAGGCCTAAAGTTGTCCATATCCCACAGTCCTCTCCTTTGCCTTCAAAGTGTGTTTTTGCTATTTACTATTATTATTATTATTATTATTTAAATATCATATTCTACATGGCATTGGAAGTAGTGCCTCCTAGTGAACACAAAACTGGCTTCAGTTCAGACAAATCTGGGTTAGATGTCCCTTACCATTCATGAGCTCACAGACCTTGCATTTTGGTTTCCTTTGTCAAATGGAGATCAAAACACATACTTTTATAGAGGCTTGTAAGGATAAAATGACAAAATGTTAAATATCTAGTCCAGAGCTCAGCCCTTCCTTCCTTCCTTCCTTCCTTCTTTCTTTTTTTAAGATTTTATTTATTTATTTGACACAGAGAGAGAGAGAGATCACAAGTAGGCAGAGAGGCAGGTAGAGGGAGAGGGAGAGAGGGAGAAGCAGGCTCTCCGCCGAGCAGAGAGCCCAACGTGGGGCTCGATCCTCGGTCCCTGAGATCATGACCTGAGCCAAAGGCAGAAGCTTAACCCACTGAGCCACCCAGGTGCCCCCTATAGGGGTTTTCTGATAGGATCCCCCAGCCTGCTTCCTGGCCTTAGAGCAGATCACTTTCACCCGCATGCACACCCCCATGCTCCGTCTATTTCAAGGACCTGGTCTAGACAGTGATCGCTCATATTATTCTGCATCATTGCGCATGTCTGGATTTCCCTGTACCCTTTTTCTTACACATAAACCCCATCCTTCAAGCCTGGCACAAGTAGGAAATAAATCTTTGCTTGCTGAATGAGCCAATTCATATATTTACTTGAGTCATAATGATTTTTATAGGCGCAGTAAGAGGAGCAATTGGATGGCATTCCCGTCTCAGTCATCTTGAGACTGTCTCCCCCAAAAAGGTCATCTAAAATTTTGCATAAAGGGATGTTATGACATCTTATACAAATTGTGTCTGTCCATCATGATAGGAGAAGGACTTTCACTTCCCTCAAGTGTTTTAATAAACACTAAATAAGTGAATTCATATATCATTTGGGAAATATTTTCTTCCCTCTGTGTCTCACATTTGATGTTATGGCTAAAAAAATGTATTCTTATTTATAAATGGGTAGCATTTCTTCTGCTGTGAATATTCTGTTAGTGACCTGAATAAGGGATTTGAAATCCAATATTAGAGGCATTTTTTGTGATACTTTACTAACTATAAAATTCTGCTCCATGTTACTCCTATCCTCAGAAACCTCATAAATAATTATAATTCTGTAAATGAAATATTTATTGATTTTTCAATGTTTCTCATTGTCCCGTATAGATTCATATCAGTATTTCAAGAAAAAGCAAGCAACAACACGGACAAACAAACAAAACCCTGATAACCTGTCTCATATTTTCTTCCCTCATAAAATCCTAGAATCTCAGGTCTGGAAGGGACTCTGACTGTGGTCCCAGCTCTAGACTGAGGTCATTCTGGACAGTAACTATTCTAGCCCAGTGCTTCTTGAATAGTAATGTTCATATAAATCATCTGGGGATGGTGTTAAAATGCAGCTCCTGGAGTGAGACCTAAGCTCAGGGTTATTCTGAATGACACTCAGGAAAGACCCCTTCCCAGCCTCTTTTTCTTCAAAAGATTGGAAAGCAAACTGAAGGCCACTGAGATCAGGTTTCCAGGTGAAAATACAGGACGCCTAAATAAATTGAATTTCAGATAACAACAAATAATTTGTAGGTATGTCTCAAATATGGCATGGGCTATACTTATATTAAAAAACCCCAAAACCCAAACCCTGTTGTTTAGCAGAAATTTGAATTTAACTGGGCATCCTGTAGTTTTACTTGTACTTTTACTTGTCCTTTTTACTTATTAAATCTGACAACCCTAAATGGGCAATAAAGGAAAAAAAAAAGTCTGGGTTTTGGCATCAAGACTGAGCTGACTTGGAGTCCTAGCTTGTCATTTACTGAAGTCTTAGGACTTCAGGACCTGTTTCCTTGTCTATCTTCAAAAATAAAAAGAGAGCAGGAAGTAAGAGGACTTTCTATGAGGAGCTGTCGTGGAGATTAAGTGAGTGTGTGCATGTGAAGTGCAGATTCATAGCAGGTGGTTACTAATGATGCCCACAGCAATGGTAATTGATGAGGTTTGCCCATGCTATCAGTTCTGAAGAGACAGCATTGTGTTGATTAGGACATGACATCTGTAATGTTATACATTGTCCTGTTGCCTCAGTGTTGAAAACGATTGACTGTCTTTCATGCCAACCTAGTTTTCTATGAATAATCTTTATCAGTGTTTTTTTACATTTTAGTATGCAACAGAATTACCTGGATGGCTTGTTAAAACACAGATTACTGGGCCCCACCCCTAGAGTTTATGATTCAGCTTGTCTTGGGTAAGACCCAGGAAACTGCATTTCTGACAAGTTCCCAGGTGATGCTGATGCTGCTGGTCTGAAAACAGGTCTGAGAGTCCCTGATCCCTATCGCGAGCATTCTAGCCTTTTCGGGGTTCTCTTGCTTTGTGTGTTTCATGTGGTGCCATCTACTGGACATAATAGGAAAAATTCGCTCTAGAAACTTAAACCTTTTTTTTTTTTTTAAGTATGATCCTGAGGGTCCTGTCAAGATCTTATAAAGCCTTGTCCTTTGAATGAATTGGAAATAGACAAAGAATTTTTACTGTGACACAAGAATAATATTTTGATATTAGTGTTTCTTTTTTAAGTAAAGAAAACTTGAAGATGTCCTGTTTACAGGACCCGAGAGCTGTATGCATGAGAGCTGTACTAAAAGCAAGTCTCTGGATTGATGTCAATTGTTGATTTCTAGTCCTCTCAGTTTCATAGCAGGAGGGAATACGTCCTGGTACAGTAGGCACAAAGAGGACTTTCCCTTTGGACTTCTATTTATTCATCTATAAAATGAGAGGGTAATTTCAAAAAACACTCTAATATTCTGTGATTCTACCCAAACAATAGTTTGCTTAGGTTAGCCTCAGCAAAGAGAAAAAAAAATCGCACTTAGAATACAGGTCTGTTGGCTGACATCATAAAACCTGTTGTATAAAAACTAACCTAAACGTTTTTGGGACTCCCAAGTACTTTTGCCTTTTCTTTCCAAGCCACAAGTTTTGTATCCGTAAAACAATAATAGTGACACCAACTTCCCTTCTAGAGTTATTTGAAGGACATAAAATAAGAGGGAATAGTTGTCTTTGTTTGCTGTAGCTGCCCTGACAAGGTGCCACAGACTGGGTGGCTTAACCACGTGTCCTCAGGGGTGCTTCCTTCTGAGGCCTCTCTCCTTGACTTGTAGACGCCACCGCTCTGTCTTCGCAAGGTCTTTCCTCTGCAGCTGTCTGTGTCCAAAATTCTCCTACTTCCAAGGATACCAGTCATTTTTGGATTAGAGCCCACCCTAATGGTCTCATTTTAACCTACTTTTTTCAAGACCCTATCTTCAAATGCAGTCATAGTCTTTTTTTTTTTTTGGTAAAACTTTTGTTTTCTTTTTTCTTTTTCTTTTTCTTTATTTCTTTATTTATTTTTTATTCTTTGCCCCAGGGGTACAGGTCTGTGAATCATCAGGCTTACATCTTTCACAGCACTCACCAAAGCACAAACCCTCCCCAATGTCCATAACCCATCCACCCTATCCCTACCCTCCCACCCCCCAGTAACCCTCAGTTTGTTTCGTGAGATTAGGAGTCTCTTATGGTTTGTCTCCTTCCCCATCCCATCTTGATTCATTATTTTTCCCTCCCTTCCCCCACGACCCCTCACCCTGCCCCTCCAGTTCCTCATATCACAGAGATCATATGATAATTGTCTTTTTCTTATTGTAAATGCAGTCATATTCTGAGACACTGGGAATTAGGGCTTGAATATATGAATTGAGGAGACACAATTTTGCCCATAACAGTTGTGCTTAAAGCACTATGCAAATATGGTTTTATTTTTATTTTTTGTAATTCTACTTATTTATTTTTTAAGATTTATTTATTTATTTAGAGAGAGTGAGCAGGGACGGGCATGGGGAGAGTGAGGGAGAGAATCTCAAGCAGACTCTGCGCTCAGTGCAGAGCCCCGTATGGGCTCGATCCTGCCACCCTGAAACCATGACCTGGGCTAAAACCAAGAGTCCAGTGCTCAACCGATTGAGCCACTCAGGTGCCCCACAAATACTGTTTTGAAACTGGATCTTACCTACTTGAGTTTCACTTTCTCCATCTGTAAAACAAAGAAGCTTTCCTGAAGGAGTTCTGAGAACCACCAACTATTGGGTTCTGTTGTGCTCTCCTTTCTCTACCTCTTCACAGTGTCATTTAAGTTTCTCTGGCAGTCACTGTGTACCACCAGGTCTAGGAGAGGAGACCATCAGCATTCATGTAGGACAGTGGAAATACCTTAGAGTCAGATGACTGGATTTGATTCCTGCTCAACAATTTTCATAGTGAGAAACCTAGGATCTAATGCCCAACCTCTCTGGGCCTCAGTTTTGTCCTGTGTAAAATGGGGCAATCACATTTGCCTAGAGTTTCTATGACAGTAAGAGAGAGAACATGCATAAAGTACCCAGCACACAGGTCACTTAATAATCGGGGTGCAGTAAAAGGTAGCTATATATTGACCATTCAGCCTTGTCTTGCCTCTCCTAAGGGGGGTGAATCTTGCAGAAATGCTTTGATGGCATCTTGGAGACTGTGTCACACCCTTCTTTCAGCTGTAATTGGTTCTTTCTTCTGAGTCACACAGCAGACGTGGAGAGCAAAAGGCAACCCATCTCTCTCCCTATTGCAGAGCCCCAGCTCCTCCCACAGGGGCCATAGACAACAAAGTTTATTCCAGTTATTCTAGTAGTTGCCCATCACTACAACACCACATGCTTTCGATGCAAGCCCCATAACTCTAACACCAGCACCTCACTTTAGAGCTCCCACCGGGAAAGTAAGAAATGTTGTGTCAGCTCCAACAACTCAGAGGGAAACACTGGGAAACTCAGGCTCTAAATAATGGAGAAGGTAAATTTTCCTAAAGCCATACCACCAACCAGAACTTTGGGGAATCTTTAACCCTCTTCCACTATTTTAAAATCACCCAAAGCACAGGCTATCCAGATACTTTCTGGGTAAGGCTGTCTTAGGAGGGGAAGCTGTCATATCATTGTTAGGCAATTACAAAATTACTTAAAATGGGAAACAAAGTAAAGGCATTAATAATCCTAGCACCCCAAAACAATATCTTTACTTTTTTGCAAAAAATATCAATCTAATGTTCGTGTGTGTGTGTGTGTGTGTGTATTGCTGAGCGAAGGCTGTATTATGGAAATACTTTCTGTATATTGTTTGCACTGAATCTTAGCTAAGAAGCATTTTTCCACATCTGTCATTTTGATGGTTGAATTATAATCTGTAGATTGGATGGACAAAAAAATTTTCCATTCTCCTTCCTATGAACATCAGGTTGCTTCTCATTTTATAAATCATGCTGCAGTGTCCATTTTTATACATATATATTCTACTTCCTCCTTTTCCTGAGCTATTTCCTTAGGATACATTTCTAGAATTGGATGTGAACATTTTTGTGTGGAATGGGCTTTAGAATTAAGTACCCCACTTTCTTGCAAAGTGTTGTATTTTTTAAAATCTTTGATCCTCTGCAAAAGACAACCTCTCATAAAACCTTTAGACCTGATGCATAGGAAAGAGTGCCACCTGCTGCTTTGAAAACATTACTTCCTGCAATTTCCTATTTATTTCCGGGGAATATTGACAAGATAGCAGCTCAAACAGGATCTGCTCCCAGGTTGAGTATTAAATGACTGAAAACTGTTCATTAAGGGAAATCATATTGCCAAGTTGCCAGGCCCAGTGTAGCCTGTATTTACAATGTAGAGTGCAGCCAGGCACTATTTCCTGCCTCCTTTGGGAAACACCAAGTTCTAATAATTGGTTGACGGGAGCTGTGATGCCAGCCACTGTAAACTGTGCTGTGCTCTGGGCTGTTGGTGGCCCTGCCCAGCCTCTCTTCCTCTTCTTATGAATGCAGATCTGATCACCTGTATCGTTACATCGCCCTTTGGTCCAGCTCTGTGCTTTGGCCATATTGCTCTAATTGTGAAATGGCTTTTTCTCAGTAGCTTTGGATTCCAGTTAACTTTGAAGTCTCATCTCAGTGTCCTCTTTCTCTTCCCCAGGAGCCTTCCTATCCCTTTTCCTCTCCCACGTTTTCCTCTCTCTGCCACGTCCCTTATAGTTGCTGCCCATGTCACCTCCCATGACTGCTCTTTGACGATTATATGGGTTTTTCTCTAAAGAGCAATTTGAGACTATTTTCTAGGTCACAGAAGATTCTTCATGATTTGGCTTCTGATGATCTATCCAGCCCTATCTCTCATAATTAATTCTTTGTTTTCAACACTCCAGGACAGCATTATCCAACAGAAGTATATAATTTTAAACTTTCTAGTAACCACATTAAAATAGGAAAGCAAATCAACCAACCAAACTAAATATCCTCCAACAACAAGAGGTAACCCAAAATATTGTCATTTTGAAATTTGGCACTTTATACACTTCAGAGGCTCAACAGACACATGTATCCCTAGCTCTGGAGGGTCCTAAGCTACATATAAGTCTCTCAAGTACATGAGTTTGGTTTCAACTTCCATGCCTTTGCACTTGCTCATCTTTATTTTATTTTATTAAAGATTTTATTTATTTATTTGACACAGAGAGAGAGACAGCGAGAGAGGGAACACAAGCAGGGGGAGTGGGAGAGGTAGAAGCAGACTCCCCACTGAGCAGGGAGCCTGATGCAGGGATCATGACCTGACACTCGGATTATGACCTGAGCTGAAGGTAGACACTTAATGACTGAGCCACCCAGGCGCCCATCTCATCTTTACTTTTGCCTGAAATGAACTTTCTCCAGTGGGGCAAACCTTTACTCATCTTTAAAATGCAGCACAGATATCACCTTTTCCAACAATTCTCCCTTGACTCTGCATATGTGACTAATCTCTATTCATCTCTCTTCTTTGTTCTACTATTCCACTTTGTACATGCTTCTGCTTTATATTTATTGCACTCTATTGTAATATATTGATTTGTATTTACAAATGATTTATTCATAGCCATTTACTTGATTTCGAGCTTCTAAAGGGCAGAGGTGTTTGTTCACTTACCATCTCTGCATCCTGGGAGTCCAAGAACAGAGAATGTTCTTACCATCATTGCACAATAACTAGATGAATATCTATTAATTGAATTGTTATCATTTGCCTATGCTGAATACTTAGTCTTTATCCCCATGTCACCTTATAGGGCTTTAGTATGGCCTGATAGAAAAATTTACCCAGACAAGCCATCCTTCATCCTTTTGTTTTGTTTTGTTTTGTTTCATTGTTCCATTTTTGCTCAGAGTTAGAAGCAAAATGAAATAACTGGAAAGAAGAGAAAAAAAACGTTGATGGCTTAATTTTGATGCCTGTCTCCACACTGATTTTGGGGTGTTTAGTGAGAATTGGCTTTTCAGGTTAAACCGAAAACACTTTTTTAAAGTATTCAAACTTGAATGTCTTCATACTTTAAATAAGGTATTTCTTTGAGAAAAGCTCCTCCTTCACAAAGTCTGCTCAGATGTGTAATGAGGTGTGACTCAACCTCGTTTATAGTTAGATCAAATTCCCTTCTCATTAGAGTCTCCTTCTTATGCTTCTAGAAGTAAGCTATTGGGGAAGGCTAGAGGCAAAGTTACTGACATCGTATTTTGTGGAAAATATAAAATGGCTGCCTTTCTTATTTTATTTCACTTCATTTCATCTTATTTAGTATTTTTTAAGTGAGCACCTTAAACTCTTTAATTATTGACAGTTTGTGTAGGAAAGAAGCAATATGAGAGGTCTTGCTGTATGTATCATATTATCCCTATGTAGAGTTATGTAGATAACAAAAAATCAAGTCTGTGCTTAAAAAAGTTATATAACTTAGGGGTAAAAAGCTGCAATAAATGCCTGGGTCCTATTTTTCCTAAGATTAGAGGTTTGTTACTGAGACCAGCTAAAGTATTAAAATGAAATATGATAAATATTATAAATATGTAAGATAATAAATATAAAAAGAAATACATTTGTGCATCAGCCCCTGTAACTTAGCCGTACTATTTTAAATCTATATAGATATATATCTTCTAAGTAGGTCCATTTTATTTTATTTTATTTTATTTTATTTTATTTATTTTTTTAAAAGATTTTATTTATTTATTTGACAGAGAGAGAGAGAGAGATCACAAGTAGGCAGAGAGAGAGGAGGAAGCAGGCCCCCTGCTGAGCAGAGAGCCCGATGTGGGCCTTGATCCCAGGACCCTGAGATCATGACCTGAGCCGAAGGCAGAGGCTTTAACCCACTGAGCCACCCAGGCGCCCAAAGTAGGTCCATTTTATACAGAAGTATGGATATATAGAGAAAATGCCAGGGGTTAATGGCTTTTTCAGATCTACAAAAATGTTTGGGAGTTGAACAATAAAATATGCTGGCCCCCAAATAGGGAAATCATGGTAAAATTAAACTTAAAAATATCTACCTGTATCCAAACATAATATTATATAAACTTGGTCCATAATTAATTAATATTCATAAACATTTTATTATACTTGAATAATTTGTGGGTTAAATGTGTTCACATCCCAAGAAATCTTGAGTATGTGCCATGATTGCTGGATAATTGGTGATCATAAGTTAGAAGAGTTAGCTATGCTCGAGTAATTTAAAAAGAAAAATTATAAAGATATTATGTAATATTTTTTGTATTTGAAAATATTTTCAAATATATGTCAAATGTAATAGTTGAAGTTCGAAAATAATATTTACTGTTGGAAGTGGGGACATTTTAATAGAATTGATATAATGTGAGCTACAGCCTTGGGCCTTGCAGCAACCTTAAATGGCCCTAATTTTTAAAATTTTAATTAATAAACTTTATTTCTGAGAGCAGTTTTACAGTGATAGAGAAATGAGTGGAAAGTACCAGAGTTCTTCTCTGTCTCTGCCCATTGGTTTCTCGTATTATTCATGCCTTGCCTTAGTGTGGTACATTCATTACAATTGGTATTATTAACTAAAGTCTATAGTTTCCATTAGGGTTCACTCCTGGTGTTGTATATTCTGTGGGTTTTGACAAATGTATAATGACACGTATTGAACATTATAGTATCTTACTGAACAGTTTCACTGCCAAGTGGCTCTAATTTTAAGATCCAGACATCTGTAATAAAAGCTTTCACTGCACCTTGCACAAATGAGTTTCAGTTTTCATGGACAATTAAGACTGTCCTGCTTACCTGTGGTCTTTATGAAGCTATAGTTAACACTAGTTTGAATTTGTCCAAATTTATCTTTGTAATTATTTTGGGAGAGGACGTTCTAAGGTACGATTTTCCTCAATAGTCTTATTCTGCTTCCTCTAATTTTATTCTTGTAATAGCTATTTATCTGGCTTGGCTCTTTTTTTTTCTCTAAAATTTTTTCCCTTTTAGTGACATAATAATTAGTCTGTTTTCATGGTGACTAATTTAATCTTTTGGGGTGTGGTCCAATGTTGGAGCCTTAAAGTGCTTTTATTGCTGTCAGGGTCGTTAGTGTTATCACGTTGATTCAGGACATCTAGGTGCTTGGTTTCCTTTCTTTTTCAGTTAGATGCTAGGTCTTTATTTCCTATGTGTTCCAGAGTCATTTTCACTGATTATTACTTATTTTTGGATTTCCTTCTTTGTACGTAAGATTCCTTATATATTCCTTCTGAGATAAACAGCAAGATATTAGCTTCCTTTTCTAGAAGAAAAGAGATCGAGTGACTTACTCAAAGATACTCATACTTTTGTAATTCCTGGTCCAGAGCTCTCTTCTGCCTTTAAATCTTACCCATACCCACAGCATCAGCTCTTACTGCTTTTAGATGGCCATTTCACTTTCAGAAGTTCTCTGCCCTATTTCTGACATTCCCACTATCTTTGTATATTGCTCCATCACTCCCATCATGTCTTTTACGAGCCAACTGTGTTTTCCTTGTAATAACCCTGTTAGAGTTTACTCCCTAGGTTTACTTCTCTCGACAGTGCAGAGATCCTCTCACAAAGTCCTATTTAACCGTTCCCCTTCTGTCAACACTTTCCCTCCCAGCTTATCAACACCAATTTCCTTCCATCCTTTCTCTTAGCATTCCCTTTAAGCCTCCACTGCTACCTTTTTCTAGATGGGATTGTTGCAATAGTCTCCTAGTTTTTCAGTTCACCCTGTACTGAGCTGGATTAACCTTTATAACATCTATTCTGTATGTGTCACAGAACTCTCCAGTGGCTTAGTTTTGGGTAGAACGAAGACTAAGTTGGCCAACACTGAAAGATCTCAAGTCTGGTTAGTGCTGTCTCTTGATCATAGTAGGCTGGGCGATTATAGACCTAGCTAACGGAGAGAAATCAGGATTCTGAGTCCAGCCAAGAGAAGATAAGGTCCACCTAGACAAATAAAGCCCTCTTAGGTCTTCTCCCTAATCATTTAAACTGATCTTTTACTATCCTTAACATAAAACTCTTTCTTCTACACAGCCAGTTCTTTGCATAAAACTTGGACACGCTGTGCTTATTTCACTCTGTACCTTTGCTTAAGTTGCTTTCTGATCATTCAAAAATACATTCACTACACATTTATTGAGCACTTTCAAGGCAAGAGGGATATAAAAATGAAGAAGCTTCTGCTTTGCCCTTAGTAGCTGAGGGGGGAGTAAGGAGGGGAGGATAAATAAACAATTACCAAGCACTGCAACAAGTGCCACTGCTTGGGAAGTGTTTAATGGGAATATAAAGAAGCCATTGCTGTGTTCAAGGGAGGCACAAAAGCCCACCAAGTGGAGATGACGTTTGAACTGTAGTTTTTCTTCCCCTGGATCTTCCCAGGTCCTGTTCAGGCATCTGTCCAAGGGTGCGGTGCCTCTCAAATGCCTGAGGCCTCCACTGAGGTGTCAAACTACCTTTATCACCTTTCATAACTTCCTTAGAAATGATTGTTGTTATCTTTTGTTTTGGCATTGATCATTGCCTGTCACTTCACTGTCCCCTGTGTGCTTTCCTCAGTTCTTCCAACTCAGTCACAAACTCTTAAACAGCACAGATCATGTTTTATACTCCTTAGTATCCATCTCCAGACACAGAAACTAAATCCGTGTTTATGAGAAGATTTCTTCTGATCCTTTATGTACATATTAATTTTCATGATTAAGATGCAGTTGCACATTAGTGCCTGCGAGCTCTGATGATAAAAATGAATTTTTCAGAGAGAAAAGTGCACTCTGCTAAAGCACATTTAAAATTTCCAGCAGAATGTATCACCAAATAATTCAAGTTAAACATGGCAAATGCTAAACTGATTATTATGGTGGTAATGACTCTGTTATTTAGTGCTCAGGGAGAAACGTACACATGTTTAAAACAAGCACTGCAGGCAAAAGAAAGTGATGGTATATGGTCAAAAATGTATGCAATGTTATTACAATAAACATGCTGGGTGGAATGTGTATTGATTTTTTTAGTCCTTAAGTAGGATTTCAGATCTACGAAATAATTCATATTGTTTATCAGTGTCAGTTATCCTTAAACAAATACAAGTGACTACTCTTTCCTGATGCCTTTTCCAGCAGTGATTACCAAACTGCACCATGATGTAGCCTCTTGCATTCTTCCCTAAGAACTTGAGGAAAGTGTGAGCAATGATTATTTTTGCTTTGCTTATTTAAAACAAAAAATACAGATGAAACTGGGCAAAACTGGAGATTTAAGGCAGAGGAAGTATGCATGCCTGAAAATAAATTAACCATTCAAATTTGACTCAATTTTCACATTAGGTAAAATTCAATCTAAACAAATTCAATCTTTCTGGATTTGGATTTTCTGGATTAAATGTCCAGTTTAATAACCACCCTGTCTTAAAAAAAGAAAAAAACCGTGAATCTAGTATTACTTTTAAGTCTTAGCATTGGGCAATTCCTTTGTGTTTTCAGGAAAGAACTCATAAAACTGAAGCAAAATGCTGTTTTTGCATTTTGCACAATACTTTAAGGGCATTTGATGATGAATTAATTTGTCAGTCATATCTCAAGATCCATTATGGGTGAACACTAGCAAAACTTAAAGTAATAAAACTAGAATGGATTTATACTGGTTGCCCATTGGGGGATTTAAATTTATGTACAATTTCTTTGATAGACCTCTTAGCAGAATTAAGAAACAGATGGGAAAAACTCATCTAAGACTTTTTTTTCATTTAGCAATTTTCAATTATGATGGAAAAATACTATCAAATTTTATACAAAACATTTCTATGTTATAAAAAACAGCTACTAGTGGCAGAAGAGGAAAATATTTGTAAAACCTTAGTAGATACTCTCCTAGTTTTAACGTGCATTGTATGATGACCTAATCCATATGCCAGGAAATTGCTTTGTTTGTGGGTTATAATGGAGGGGTGGCTTCTAACATTTTCTCCTTTTATATCCACTAACCATTGCAGGGCCCAAATTATGCCATTATAAATAGTGAGGTCCAGAAGTGTGACCCATTTCATCACCTCATTTCACAAGAAAACTTGCACAAATATTGCCAGCAATGTATTGGCCATGAATCATCAGGAGCTTGGAGGCAACTCCTAAATGTACATTTTCATTTTCATTAGGCATATGCATTTCATCCATACACATTTTCTTCTAGTGTTTGCTCGTCCACCATGGCCATTCTGTTTGTTCACCTGCTGCCTTTTATGGTGAGGTTGATAAGAGATGTTCTCCGCTGCCATGGACTATTTGAATCAGAGCGTTTTCATATGTTCTGAGCCAGGCTCTCACTTTAAGTTCATTTTGTCGTGGGACTTGAAAGAAGGACATAATTTTGTCTTGGGCTTATTTATCTCTATTTTCATTTGTTTCATTAACTTCTCAATACTGTTTCAAATATTATTCAAGATAAATCAGAGGACAATAATTTTTTTTTCAGAGGACAATAATTTTAAAGCAAGATTACTCAAGGAAACCTGTTCTGAAATTTGTCATGTTTTGACATTTTCCACTATAACAGGTAACACTTCCTTAATAACGTGGGTTCATTTTTGGTTCTAGAACCCGATTGTTCCTGATATTAATTGAATGCCTTCCAAGCAAGACCTTGGACTAAAAAGCCAACTATTTGTTTTAAATCAAATATAATCTCACTGGAAAATCAGTAAGTAAAAGGTTAAATGCTAACTTATAAGTTTGAGGTATAAATAATTAACATATTTGATTGCCTTTATGTTTTCTTATACTTTTTACTTTTCTACATGAAAGGAAAAAACACCTTACCAAATGCTCACACACCACTTTTTGTTTTGATACTATAGTTAAGTCACTTTTCCTTTTTGGAAGTAGGACAAGTTAGTCTGGTATCTATCCCAATAGGAATACCTTATAATACAGTAATACTGCTTCTTTTAAAAAATAATTCCAATAATCATTTTTAAAAATTACTTACATAACTATATCTGTGTGATGTTCAAAGTTAAAGTTCATTGTTTCTGGTAGTCGGGAGGCTTCCATATTGAGCATTTTCTCGCTTATTTGTAAAACTGTATTTAGCAGAATAGGAAAACAGTGAGTAAAACAAACATAGAAACCCAGGAGAGAAGATGTGCTCTGAAGACCTGTGCTAGTGGCAACGGAGAGAGCAGGGACAGGGCTCCTCCTCTGACATCTTCCCCTGATTTACAACCTGTGTTGGCATAAAGGACACACACACACACACACACACTTTTTAGATCTTTAAAGGCTTACTTAAGCCCAAGACATACTGAAATCAGGTTTTCCCCCCTGCCTAAGTAAGGCACATCATATAATGGTACACCAACAAAGCATGCAGTGTGCAGAGATAACAGCATATTGGCATCTCTGAATTGCATAAAGTGATAGAAGGAGCATGCAAATATCATCTGCTGCCGGTTTTAGTGATGGTTGGATTTAATTTTCTTTGGTTTTCAACTCAAGTTATGAAATAGACCAACTGTTCTAAAGGCCCATNCTCTGAATTGCATAAAGTGATAGAAGGAGCATGCAAATATCATCTGCTGCCGGTTTTAGTGACGGTTGGATTTAATTTGGTTTTCAACTCAAGTTATGAAATAGACCAACTGTTCTAAAGGCCCACTATTATAGCAATTTCTGGCTGTAAGGCCTAGAAAAAAAGATCATATAGGCAAAGTGGTTGGTCCTGAGAATAAGTTACCCAGGCAGGAAAACATGAACCAGTTTCACTGTTTTGAAATTATTGGTGTCTTTGATGTCTCCATCCATATGTAATAAGATGAAAAGGCAGTGTTTTAACTTCTAAAGAGGAAAAGGTATTTTTGTTGTGGATTTATCCCTGTTAGTAAAAAACAAAATTCAGCTGAGTAAACTGGAAGATCTAATGGGCCTTATTAAGCAATTCATGAATTGGGCAGCATTCCATTTAGCAAGTAGGGGGTGCTCCAAGGAGTTTTTGGTGCTTCCAAAAAATGGAAGTTTTTATGAGAAGGAGAGTGGGGCAAGACATTATTAGCAAAGGAAAAGAAAGGATTATTTCAGGTGAGATCTCCTTCTGGGGCGGGCGGGAAGGACAGAGGGTCTTATTAGGTGGATACCTTATCTTCCTTTGGATGTTGGAGAGCCTACGTGACAGATTACTTCCTTGGTACTGTTCAGAAAATTCCTCACTCACAAGTTAAGACCACATTTCTGACAAGATTAAAAGTGTGATTAGGTTAGTTGTTAAGCCTTAGTTCAGTGACTTGGCCTAAGTGCTCCCATTTGGGGCCTGTGGTTTTTGTTTCTGTTTGTTTGTTTTTGTTAACACTGTGCATGTCATTTTAAACAGACATGTTTTGTTACACTGGAAGTAAATGAAAAATTATAGAAATAATGTAGTCATTAAGTTTTTACATTTATTTATTTTTTTTAGATTCTAAATTATGTTCCATCTCCCTCATCTCCCAAAGACCAATCAGTTGATGGATTTTATTTGTCAGTAAAGATACTGGTCCATTTGCTTCCTTTATTATGTGTGAGAGCCTTTAGTTTTCTTGTTAGTGGAATACAGAGAAAAGGTTGGATTTGAATGTGGTACCCAGGTTTAAGATCATGGGAAGTGGACAAGAAGAGGTGGGTCAGTTGACTGGGTTAGTGGGTGTGACTATGCATCACCCAAAAGATGGTAACTCTTGGATATTTAAGAATTGAAGAAGTAGGTTTGTGTTCATAAGGTGAAAGCCACTTCCCCCAGTCATTTCCATGTGGAGATGTTTTGACACATCTCAATAAAAAGAGAAAAAAATTTGCAGTAACACTTAGAAATTAGGAGAGGCCCATAACAGTAGTGAGAGTGTTTGAACTCCATGGAAGCAGCATAGTGGATGTGTGAGGTTGCTTGGCCTCCCACAAAGTTGGGGATCTCACTCCAAGACTGTTGTTCTGCTCCTTGCTAACTATTGGAAATTGGGTAGACCCAGCATAAAATAAGAATTTCACTCCTGGATGATGATGATGATGATATCACAAGGCCAAAGGTAAGTACTCTGACCTCTGTCTCCACTTTTCGACCATGTTCCAGTTTCCTAGGATCACAATTCTTATTCTAAATGTTTCTGAGCTTGCTTCCAGGACTCATGTGGGACTCTTCCCAGCACCACTGAGTGGGCATGAAGTGGTGGCCAGGAGTGGCCTTTTGTGAGAGATATGGCAGCTACTTGGACTGGGCTAGAATGTTAGTGCATACTTGTGGGAGGCCCCCTGACCACCTTCCCCTGCCATGGAAATCTAGGACGATAAGAGAAAGGGGAGAGCCAGGGAGCTGGAGGTCAGAGGCAGAGGCTACTTGATTTTAGGTGCACAACTCCATAGAGCCAAAGAATTAAACAATATAAACCTGACCCTGGAAATAAATGAAGATCCATTTGTTAAGGTCAGAGGGTAGAGTATATTTTATTCAACATTTTGCTAGTTTGATTTATAATTATTACATTTTTAGACATGACTAAGGTCTTCACTTTTGTTCTTCCAAACCCTTGTGTAGATTAGAGTTGGCTTTAGTCAACTAATGTTTTCCCCCAACTTTTTATTTTGAAAACTTTCAAATATACAGAGAAGTTGAAAAAAATACTACAAAAAATCCAAATATCCAATATCTTGTTTCATGATCGTTAACATTTTGCAGATTTGATTATTTATCTATTTCTTTTGCATAACCATTTTATATTGGCAGTCATCAAGCAACTTTACCCCTAAATAGTTCATCAGGAATGTCCCCCAAATAATCAAAATCTCCTCAATTATAATGCAGTTGTCTAACCTCAGAAAAACCACACCAATTTGGCAATATTTAATGTATAGTCCTTATGCATATTTACTCAAATTGTACCAAAAATATCCTCTTAAGCTATGAAAACACAAACAAACAAACTCGGAGTCACATAAAGCTTACGTTGCATTTTTTGGATCTGTCTCTTCAGAGTCTTTTAAGCTAGAACAGCCAACTCACGTCTCCCTCTATTACAGGGAGCTTTTGAGTCCAGCCAGTTGTTTCTTAGAATGCCCCAAGTTCTGCAATTGTCTGTTTATTTCTTCACTGTGTCAATTAACTAGCTCCTCTGTCTTCTGTATCCTCAATAAATTGGAAATTAAATTTACTCTTGATTATAGTCAAATTAAATACTTTGACAAAATATTTCACAGTATGTAGCTATGTCCTATAACATAAAGAGGTGTACGATGTGAGATGCCTCACATCATGATGTGATGTGCTCCACTATTAAAGATGATAAATTTGAACATTTGAGTGACTCTCCATGATAAAGTCTTATTTTTCTTTTTTAAATTGTATTCTATGTGGTAAAACTTTGGAACCGTGTGACTATCTTGTTCTTCAGTAACCTTTACTGACCATTTTGCAACCATCAATAACGATTGGCTGCAATACTTACTACAGTGGTGTTGTCTGTGATTGAATGGTGATCTCATTCAATCATTCACTTTATGTGATTCTAATTCAATAAATTATTGTGTTAATTTACCCATATATTTATGGTCTCTATTGATCTTCATATTTCACTCATTCAATCTGTATTTCTGAACTTGTATCTGAATTCATTTCCTTCTGCCTGAAAAATACCCATGTGATTTTCTTTAGAGTGCTTTCATTGGTAATAGAATCTCTCCGTTTTGTTTCTCTGACAATGTCTTTATTTTGTCTTCATTCTTTTTTCTGGGAATAGAATTCTAGGTTAGCTGTTATTTTTCTTTCAGGACTTTTATTTTCTAGATTCCATTGTTTTTGGTGAACAATAGCTGCTGATGTTACTGTTGCTCCTCTTGGATGGTGTATTATAATCCTCTGTGTGTTTTTTAACTTTAGTCTTTCTCTTTGGTTTTCATCTATGGTTTGTTTCTTGTTTAGTATTTTGTTTTTAGTTCTGCCTGGAGTTTGTAAGATCTTCAGTGGATTTCTAATTTTTCACTGGTTTTGGGAAATGCTTGCTCAGTATTCCTTTCAATACTTTCTGTCTGCCTCATTTTTTCTTTTCTCTTTTTCTGAATTCCCATTACAATTATGCCAAACATTTTTCATTGTAATATGTATTCTTAAGCTCCTTTCTATAATTTTCATTTTTTCCCTGTTTTAGTATGGCTAATTTATTTGACCTATCTGCCAGTTTGCAAATTCTCTCCATCTGTTTCTAATCTATTTTTAAATCACTCCATTGAGTACTTAATTTCCATTATTTTTTCAGTCTTGAATTTCCATATGAATGTCCTTTTCATTTATATTTTTATGACTATTTTTCATTTCTTCTTTAATTTTCTGAACTTAATAATCACAGAGTTTTTCCCACGTTGTCTAATACCTCCATTGTCAGGACCTCCCATGGATCCATTTCAGTTTTGCTGGTTTCACACCCTCCATCCTTCTCTCTTTGCCAAACATTTTACTCTTATATATCTGATTATATTTTTATTAAGGAACAGACATTTGACAAGACAAATTTTAGAGATTCCTTGAGGCTATGTATAATTTTTTTCTCCTGAGAGGATTTGTTTTGCTATGGTAAACAGCTTGGCAGGAGCATACTGCCTTATTCCATTCTATATACTTAGAACCTGTGTTTTAGTCCTCATAGGGACTGTTTTCAGTTTGCATGTATTTCTAGAATTCATTCCTTTGGTGTTTCTAGAAAATCCTGGAATGTATACTAGATCTCCTCTCTTAGTGTAAGACCTGAACCCTGTTTCCCCTCACTAGCTCAGTGATTTTTCTGAAAGCTCTGCTCACCTTCTCAGTCTTTCAGCTTTGGCTTTAGGATCAGCAGTCACACTGAGAAGGAAAGTATTGCCACATGGAGGGCTCATCTTTTTTGCTTATTTCTTCTTTCTGACCTTGGCTCTGCAATTTCTTACTGTATTAATAATTCTCCAGTGTTTTCAAATTGATTTTTATATTTTGTCCCATTTTTCCAGTTATACTTGCCATGTCATTTGACTGAAACAACCAAATCTCTCCCACTATAAGCTGAACATCTTTTGAGCACCGTCCCCCCTTTTTANTTCCAGTTATACTTGCCATGTCATTTGACTGAAACAACCAAATCTCTCCCACTATAAGCTGAGCATCTTTTGAGCACCGTCCCCCCTTTTTATCCTCAACAAAATATCCCAGGTTCACCTCGTATTTTGTGAACTCTAGGCATGGACTCAGCCACTTCTTTAAAGATGTAGTTCCTTTGAGAGAAGATTAGCATCTTGAAATCAAGATCTGAGTGCATGTATGTTTGTTCCTACTGGGTGCCACTGCTTCTAGGACACTTTAGTAGACAGAGGTGGGAAATACACTGTTCAAAGCCATGAATTCATGTTGATATTTCTAATTCAAATTTAGTATCTGGAGTTATTTTTATAACTTCTTTTTATCTTTTTATGTTTTTCCTTTTACATAGAAAATCTTGTTTCCTAGTAACAATATACCCATTTAAATGCTTTATTCCTCCACATTCATAAATAGTTTCAAATTATAGTATTAGTATATTATCATTGAAAATAAAATATAACTATGGATTTTTAAAATTTCTCTGCAGTTTCTTTTTTGGTCTGCAGATAATATCCTGTTAAGGATGGACATGTAGAACGCTGTATCTGAAAGTCATTTGATTTCATACTTTCTGTGTAGTTATGTTACCAATTTGATACATAGATCTGTTTCTCTTTATGATTAATTTCAGGGTTTGCTCTTCTTTTTTGCTTTCTATATTTTTATAATATGTAAAAATATTTTCTTGGTTTTAAAGTAAAACTAAGTTGAGGTATACTTAAAGAAATATTGATTCCATCCCTATTTGCTCCACCCCATTTCCATACTCTTACATAGGTAGCAAATTTCGTTATTTTCTGGTTTATCTTTTCTGCGTTTTTCAGAAAAATTAGGCAGATATGCATATAGATACATAGATAAATTCTTATTTCACCTTTATTCTTACACAAAATTTACTATCTATATAAAACTCAGAGTATACTAGGGGCGCCTGGGTGGCTCAGTTGGTTAAATGTCTGACTTTTGATTTTGGTTCAGGTCATGATCTCAAGGTTGTGAGATTGAGCTCCACGTGTCTTGAGCTCCCATGGAGCCTGCTTAATATTCTCTCCTTCTCTCTCTGCCCACCCCCCAAAAAATTATACAAACAAGCAAATAAAACTCAGAGTATACTAACTTTTGTGTAAGAATAAACTGATGTGTCTTGCTTTTTATTTACTCAATATTTCCTGTGCATCCATCTTAGTGGCTCTTTGGCTCTTTTGGCTCTTAGTGGCTTAGTGGCTCCAAATTTTCCTGGCTCTTTTTCATGATTCTATAGCATAGACCTATGTTGCACCACTGTTTATTCAATATATCTCTTGTTACTATCCTTTATTAATTAGAATTAAATAAAATTTTCTTATTATAAATGAGATCTTATGCACATGTTCTTTGCAGAGTTATAGTTACCATTGATGTATAAGAAGTCCTATTTCTCTATAGCTTTACTAGCAAAGTGTGTTTTTAAAGGCTTGGATTTCTGCCAGTCTGATAATTAACTAATGATATTTCTGTGTAATTTTGAGTTTTTGTTATTTTGAGTGATGTTAATCCTTTAAGAACTATTGGTCTTTTTAAAAATTTTCTGTGAACAGTTTATTAATGTCTTTCAAATTTAGGTACTTAAAATTATTTTTATTTTTTAAAACTATAGACATACAAGAGTTGTGAAGGTAGTGCAGAGTGTTTCCATCTACCTTATGCTTAGCTTCCTACATGTTAGCATTTCACATTACCATGGTACATTTGTTGAAACTGAGAATTTAACCTCGGTACAATACTATTCATTGAATATAGACTTTATTCAGATTTTGCCAGTTTTCCCACTAATATTATTATTTTCTATTTCAAGATCCAATCCAGAATGCCACATTATATTTAATTGTCATGTCTTCTTAATCCCTTCCAATCTTTAATTGTTTCTGAATTTGTCTTTCTTTTTCATGACCTTGACACTTTTAAAGCATACTGCATAGGTGCTTTGCTTCGTAAGATGCCTCTTGATCTGGGTTTTTCTGATACTTTCTCATGATTCAACTGGATTATAAATTTTTAGAAAAATACTGCAGAGCTGAAATGCCTTCTCATTGCATCATATCAACATGACTTATAACTGGTGATTTTAACCTTGATCACTTGGTTAAGGCAGTTTCTGCCAGGTCTGCCTGCTATAAAATTACTCCCCTCCCCTGCCATATGTTAAAAGTGAGTCATAGAGTTCAGCCCATACCCAAGGGAAGGAGAATAACATTTCACTTGTTGGAGGGAAAGTATAAAAGAGCTAGTGGATATATGTTAAAACCACCACAGTAATTGAAAAATACTTTTGTAGAGATACTTTGCAGCTATGAAAATTTTCTGTTTTTCCTTAAAATTTTACCCAGTGATTTTAGCATTTGGCCATAGCAATTACCACATGGTATTCCAATGTTGATTTTCTATTTCCCCCATTTCATTTACATTTATTATTTGGAATTTTTCTATAAAGAAATTTGTCTCTTAAACCCCACTTAGCAATTCATTCATTTTTTTTATTACATATAATGTATTATTTGCCCCCGGAGTACAGGTCTGTGAATCATCAGGCTCACACATTTCACAGCGCTCACCATAGCACAAACTCTCCCCAATGTCCATAACACAGCCACCCTATCCCTACCCTCCCAGCCCCCAGTAACCCTCAGTTTGTTTCATGAGATTAAGAGTCTCTTATGGTTTGTCTCCTTCCTGATCCCATCTTGTTTCATTTTTTCCCTCCCTACCCCCCACGACCCCCAGCCTGCCCCTCAAGTTCCTCATATCAGAGAGATCATATGATAATTGTCTTTCTCTGATTGACTTATTTTGCTTAGCATAATACCCTCTAGTTCCATCCACGTCATTGTAAATGGCAAGATTTTGTTTCTTATTCAATCATTTCTTTACATTAGTATGGACTCATAGATATTTATGCTAGTCTGTGGCTTTAATCCATCATTATTGTTATTTATTGTGTTGCTCAAATTGTTTCAGGCTGTTGAGAGTTCTTTCAGATTGTATCCTATGTTTTTCATGTGCATGTGCCTGCAAGTGTGTGTGTGTGTGTGTGTGTGTGTGTGTGTGTGTGTGTGTGTGTGTGTGTGTGTGTTTTACTACCTTACTTTCTAGCACTACAAAATACTTCAGGCTCATCTTATATTTTACCTGCCATGTTCTATAGACACATAGAAGTTTTAAAAGCTTTTTTATTTTGAACTGTTTATATGCTTACAAAAGATTTGCAAAGATAATAGAGAATTCCTATTTAGCCTGTACCTAGCTTTTCCTAGTGTTAACATCTTATGTAACCATAGTGCAATTTTTAAATCAAAATAGGCATTTCTTCCATCTTTCCTTGTCTTTCATGAACATGACACTTTTGAAAAGTACTAGTCAGGTATTTTGTAGAATTAGCCTCAATCTGGGTTTATCTGATACACTCTGTGCTTAGACTGAGGTTATGTATTTTGGGAAAAAATACCACAGTGGGGACAAGGCACATTTTTTTAAAAACTTTATGCCTCAATTTTCTTGTCTGTAAAATGAAATAATACAAGTACCTTCATCATAGGTCTGATGTGATAAAAGGGCAATAAAATAAGACTGCTTATTCAGCATAAGACTTGATGCATATAAAGATGTTGATTGATGTTAGGTATATAATCATCATTATCATAATTATCTGGTAATTTTTTTAATTAAAAAATTTTCCTTCAACTACTTTTTTAGCTTCTGAAAGAGCAAGTGAGGATCCATAACCTGAAATATACATACTTAAGAAAAACATTTTTTAAAAATATCCCAGTAATTATCACATTATAGAATGAAAATACATGCAGTTTCTGTTTGGTGTTAGAAAAAATCAATCTTTGGGGCACCTGGGTGCCTCAGTCAGTTAAGAGTCTGCCTTTGACTCAGGTTTTGATCTCAGGGTCCTGGGATTAAGCCCTGCATCAGGCTCACTGTTCAGCGGGGAGCCTGCTTCTTCTTCCTCTCCCTCCTTTCTCTGCTCATTCTCTCTCTTCTGTCTCTTCAAATAAATACATAAAATCTTAAAAAAAAAAAGAAAAACCAATATTTTGATGCAGGTAAAAGATATGTTATGAAACCAATCCTCATAGCTTTTATATTTTTAATTCTGCATAATTTGTGTTTTAAACTTGATACCTTATAATATGTTTTCACTAAATTGTAATCTTTAATATTGTTTAATATAATAATTGGTTTAGGGATTTCTTTTTTAAACTTTTAAAAAAATTTTGGGTGAACGTCTTGTTTTAAATTTCAGTATAGTTACCGTACAGCATTATATTAGTTTCAGGTATACAATATAATGATTCAACAATTCTATGCATTATTGAGTGCTCATCATCATATGTGTATTCTCAATCCCCTTTAACTATTTCACTCACCTCCTCTCTGATAACCACCAATTTGTTCTCTATATTTAAGAGTCTATTGGTTTCTCTCTCTCTTGTTCCTCTGTTTTGTTTCTTAAATTCCACATGTGAGTAAAATCAATACTTGTCTTTCTCTGACTGACTTTTTTCCCTTAGCTTTATACCTTCTAGATCCATTCATGTTGTTGCAAATGGCAAGATTTTGTCTTTTTTACGACCAATATTCCATTGTATACCACCTCTTCTTTATCCATTCATCTGTCAGTGGCTACTTGGATTGCTTAACTTTGGCTATTGTAAATAATGCTACAATAAACATCGAGGTGCATACACCATTTTGAATTAGTGTTTTTGTATTCTTTGGATAAATGCCCAGTAGTGGAAGTACTGAATCATATGGCAATTCTATATTTAATTTTTTGAAGAATCTTCATACTGTTTTCCACAGTGACTATAGAAGTTTGCCTTCCCACCAACAGTGTATGAGGGTTCCTTTTTCTCCACATCCTCACCAATACTTGTTTCTTGTGTTGTTGATTCTAGCCATTCTGACAAGTGTGAGGTGATATCTCACTGCAGTTTTTATTTGAATTTCCCTGATGATGAACGATGTTGAGTATCTTTTCAGTGTCTGTTGGCCATCTATATGTCTTCTTTGGAGAAATGTCTGTTCACGTGTTCTGCCCATTTTTAAATTGGATTATTTGGGTTTTTTTGGTAAGTTGTGTAAGTGCTTTATATTATGCTACTAATTATTAATATCACCATTGTCCTCATTTCACCATTATTATTTAAACAGATATGTATTGAACATTTTCGTGGACTCATCTCATTCCATATTCTTAAAGCTATCCTACACATATCTAACAGAGTGATCTGTTAAAAAACTCAGCATATGTGAAAGGTGTAAGCCTGATGAGTCACAGACCTGTACCCCTGGGGCAAATATAATAATAATAATAATAATAATAATAATAATACCAAAAAAATGATAGAGCATAGTCCCTCACTTAGTCAAGTATCATAATGATTAGAAGCAGCTTTCCCTATATCTACCGAGACCCCCAATTGTATTTTAAGGCTCCAGGGTGATTTAGATACATCCTTTCTATAGAACAGGGTTAAGCAATTCCGGAAATGAAGTATTAACAAAACATTTGGATTATATTGTGTAGAAAGAGAAGGATACTTGTCCTTGAAGAGGGCAAAAATATAGCCATAGGAGAATAATTACATGGGAATTCTACAGAAAGAATAAATGAAATTTAAGGCTGGGAAAATAGGTTATGATTTATTAATCTGATTATATTTTTATAATCATATAATAATTATTAATCTGATGATTATGATTTATTAACCTCATTTCTTAGAAGTTACTTTGAATGACTTTTGGCTATTTCAAACATGCACCTCAGAGGATTATAATTTACTACCACTGACGCTATTCAACATAATGTGCTACAGGCTGTTGGAGGTAATTTCTAAATAGGAGTTTCAGAAATTGAGTGATGGTGACTTTGCGTAGTTTCTCAAAGGAAGAGGTAGGGCTAACTTGTTTAGATCTGACACAGGTTTCAAAAGAGCTTTCCTTTTTTAAAAGATTTGATAGGTTCTTTATTTCAATAAATTTTAACAAACAATATATATCTTATCTACCTCTTCCTCAGAAAGCTTATAAAAATATCAGAGGCAGAAAAAAATCATAGGCAGGCTTTTCCCCCACTGCATTTTAATTGGGGAAGTAATCTCAAAAAAGGGAAATGTAAAATACTTCCTGTAATTCTGAGAACCTCTGGTTCCATCTTATAATTTCCCAGCTGAAAGTTACTAATTTAGGAAGTTCATATACTGAAACTTTAAAAATCAATATATGCTTATTAGGATGTGCTGTAATCACACTGGTGATGGCTCATTGGGTCAAAGTCTGAGAAATGTCTACAAAATACATTCTAGAGACATCCAGGAGTACCTGTCCTGTGTTGGAGTGGCATCCAGAAACATTGGGGAAATTGGTCTATGAGGAAGCTCATCAAAGCTGCATATAGTACAGTGAATACATATAGAAAGCCAGAACACCTTAGTAGCCTTTCTGATGGAAGTCTTGTCCAGGAAGCTACCATGTCTAAATCAAAGAGATATCACATTTTGATTATTTCTCTATTCAGAAAAACTTGGCTTAATATTTTTGTCCTTTATATTATTTCTTCTCCAGGTGGTTCCAACTCTCCTTTAGCTTTTAGTTCACATTTTTCTTCTTCAGCATCTGCCTAGAATAGGTGTTCATAAATCCATGTAATGAGGGATGGTGTTTACTTTGCTGTGACCCCAAAATATGCCAACTTGCCTGACCATCCCAGCCACCATTCCTGCATTTCTAATATTTCTGGGTAGAGAGACAATGGTCACTCTTTGAAGAGAAAATGTATGGTATTTGGAAAACTTTTTAAAAACTTGGCAGTCATCTTATTTACAAGAGGTTAAAAGACTTTTCACTTTGCAAAAGAACGTGTTTTGGTTCCTCTAGTTCAGCATGCTTTTTGGCATGCACTCTCTTCAGATTTTCTACCTGCTGAGTCATCATTTCAACTGCTTTCCTGATTAATAGCTCCCAATATCTAAGCCCTCCTGGCTGCTCATGAAGTACACTGGCTAAGGAATGTTATATTCTTCTCCAGCTTCTTGATGACCTCCTAAGCCTGGCTGTCATCTTTACAGGGTGGTGTTAAAGACTCTAATAGCTTTACACAATTAGATATGTGTTCCTTCAAATTTTCTCCTGCTAAGTCACAGGACCTTTTTTCAAACTTCATTTTTTTTTTCAAGGTAAACCAGTTGCACTTAAATCCCAACAATAATCTAAGAAATTCTGCCTTCACCTTCTTCTCATTAGACATGTTGTCACTAAGCTTTCCCTATTTTTAAAACCTGTTTAAAATAGTCATATAATTTCATGTTAAAATGAATTATTAGGTCTTAATTTATAATTTAAAATGTATCCCACAGTATAAAATAACAACATAATATTGAATAGTTAATTAAAAGGAAATAACAGAAATTTAGCATTAATAAAGAGACAGTAAACATGTTTAAGAGTACAGAGTTTTATTCTCTGTATATCAAATAGTTTAAAGTATATAAGGTATGATTTGTAAGACCTCAGGTCTGGAAGAGTTTTTACCCTCTAATCCTACTGCGCCTTTTTTTGTTGAAAATCATTTGGAATATCCTTGTAAGAGATGAGACAATGTTCGATGAAACAGTCCACAGATGGAAATCTCATTGTTTCATGAGTAACCCACTCAATCTTGATACAACCCTGATATAAAGACATTTCTTCTTTTGAGATGGAATCTGCTCTCTTCTGGTTTCTACTCATTGTTCTCTGTTCAGTTCCCTAAGACCCCACAAACCAAATCGTCTCCCTGTGCCACATTCCAGCCATCAGAAGTCTGGTGACTAAATGTTCATCCCTCTTTAAACTAGTCATCTCCATTCTTTTAATTAGTCTTCATATATTGCATTATTTCAAGTCACCTCGGCATCCAGGATGTGCTCTCTTACAACAATTCTAGTTTCTGTATATTCCTCTTAAATGTGTGTATCCACAAGCATTTTTAAATTCGATAATGTATATACTTCCCATTATATGGTGTCATAGTGATGCAGTATAATATAGTAGAAGGACACCTCATTAAGTGTATGTAGGGTAATTTTTTATCATTTCTCCCTTGATGTCTCTCTTCCCCTATTGGACTCTTAGCTTTTTGAGATATAGGAATAGATCTGTCTTGGTCATCATTCTGTTTTCCAGGTTTAGTATAATGCCTGTCTGATGCAGTGTTCTGTAAGTATCCATTAACTGAATGAATGGATGGGTGGACGGATCTTAAGGTCTGTGGCATCATTTTTATTTTAATTCAATAATTAATTATTTACCTATCGTTTCAGCAGGGCTCTGATATAAACTGGTTTATGGTAGTATCTCATAACTATTTCCTTCAAGACCTATAAAATCTTTCTAGCATGACTTTCTACAAAGGAGAAACATTATACACCAAGAGAACGTATCATAGAGGAGAAGGCGATTCTGTGATTTTGACCTGTGGAGTATCCAAGTTATTGATGTCTATTTTTTTCTTGTGAATTCTTTTATTGATATCACATTTTGAAAAGCGGTGAAGTGTTAGGCAAATATTGATCTGCAGTAGGCTTGATAATAACATGCCTTCAACATTTTAATCAAGATTATAGATCAAGACATTTATGAGAGGCTGATCAATATGCAAATAGCATGGATTTGGAAAATATTGTGAACACTCTGGAATCTTGATCCAAATCGATCTCAGCAGATTCAAATTGTGATGCAGTTTCCTTATTTTTCACCAAAGGCACAGAAAAGATATAACAATAAGCCATAAATGACAGGAAGACTTGGAAATAAGAGTTTGTGGCAGATCAGAAGTCACGAGGCAAGTAAAAGAAGGGGAGCAGATAGGTTACTGCATTAGGCAGCTTGGTGTTCAGCAGTAAGCTCTGCAAGCTACTGCAGAAAGTATTGCAGGACCTCTCTGGAAGAACCTCATTCCATAAAGCAGCACAGGATCAAACAACTGAAAAAGATATATAAAATCCTACAGAGATTTTGCTAATGCTGAGAGGAGAAGAAATGCTATGTTAGGCTGCATTAATAGAATACAGAGGTGGTAGCTCATTTTTCTTATGTTTGGAGTTTTATGTTCCTTACCAGGTGCCATTATTTTAAAAGCAAGATTGAAAACCAGTATATCCCCAAAAATAGCTGAGATGGAGAGGATATTTTGGATTTTATCTGTCAAAGAAGGACTAAGGAAATTAGAATAATGGTTCTTAACTTGGCATGTGCTTCAGAGTCTTTGAGTTTTTTGTTTTTAATACATATACAGGTACCCTTACTCCTAAGGATTCTTATTCCTTAGATCTGGAGTAAGGAGGCGATATGCATTTTTTTTTTAAGTTTCAAAGGTGGTTCAACTCTTGTTGAGAATCATCAAATTAGAAATAGTTTGGAGAAGAAAGTTAAGTGGGATATGATTATCTACAATTGCAAAGATGACAAAGTTTTACTCCCTGAGTCCCCTGGAAAACCAGATGATGAATTTCCACCTGGGGTCTTTTACTATATCCAGAACTGACAACTAAGCAGTTGTGGCTGAGAGCAGTGCTCTTTAGGTAACTGTGTCAGTGGAGTGGGCTGGCTGAAATGGATATTGCGGGTACAGAATCACTGTGCTGCTTTTCCTTTATATTCTACAACCAGATGCTGAGAATGGATTTTTTTTTTATCTCCTTTCTCTTCCCCTTCAACACTCATCTTATATCATTGGAACCCCAGCCTTGGGGGGTGAGATGGATCTGGACAAGCAATGGGGCTCGGAGGGGTTCTGGCCTTAGATTGTACGTGGTTCATAATTCAGCAAAGATATGAAATTCAGTGATTCTTTAATTAAAGTCTTCAGTAATTCTCTTTTTCTCTCTTTCTCCCCCTTCTGTCCTCTCCTCTTCTCTCATTGCCTCAGTATCAGTTTTCCAAATAGGCTTTAATCATTCCAGAAAAAGTTGCCACTCTTTTGTCCTGCCATCTTGGCCATTGTTTTTGAAAAGTAAGATAATAACCCGCTTTGAAAAACTCTGCAAGACTTCTTATTTAGGTAGGTAAAGTTAGTCACCCATGTGCATAACTTCTTTACTCCCCTCTCTCTGATCACTGTGCTGTACTCTCCTAATTTGGTAATTCATGCCTGACTAAAAGATTTTTCTAGCTGTGTTTGTGGTTACCTGACTTTGAAAGAGAAGATAGGTGAAGCAAGCTCAGCTGTATTGATAATCTCCTCAGATTTTCTCCCCTCGGAAGAAGAAAGGCAGAGGTCATATCAAGTTTAGTTTAGACCTTGAGTATGTTTTGGCTTATAAAACATACCATGGTCCAAACGCTTATGATCTAGTATTTGAGACCTGTTTAGAGAAGGTTTTCTTTGCTTGAGTATTACCAGGGGTTGTCTTTCTAGGTAAGCTACATCAGTTGAGATAGTAATGTAAAAACCCTGGGAGAAAGGAACTGCTTGTATTAGGTCTGTTCCTCACACAGAGAAACAGGGTCAGAGGAAGTCAGGAGGTGGAATGGACTCCTCACATTTTGTGTCTTTGGAGGAGGCTTTGAGACCCCACTCTAACCTGTCATGTCCCCTAAAAGGGCAAGACACACCTGAAAATAAAGTCTCAGTGCAGTCAACCAGTTACCCAAAAAAATCTTTCACGTCCCTTCTGTCACCAGACCAACTATCCAAAGGAAGAGGGAATGCCTGACTACGCGCAGTGGGAAGGGAGATATAGGGAATAGGGAAGCAGAAATCTGGCTACTTTATCTTTTCCATGTTTTTTGGCACAAAGAAATACATAGCCCTTCCCCACTACTCCCCTTCCTTATTTTAAAGTACAAAGGATTTTTTTTTCATGTAATCCAGTACTTAATTCCTCAAGCTGTAAACTAGCCTCCTGCACTTTTCTTTAAAAAAGGTGCTAATAGCAGTTTTCCCCATCTCAGGATGAATTTAAGACACAATGGGTACTTCTCTCAGACATGTTTACATATTAAACTACTCATTTAAAAAAATAAACCTTAATCTTTCATTAAAGAAATTTTAGACATGGTGGACTCAGATGGGGCTAGAGGGAGCATGGGGTATATTTTGGAAAGTATGGTTGTCTAAGACTTCTACATTCATATCAAGAGATGGAAGCAATACCAAGTCCTAAGGACGGCACATAGCAGACTCCTACCTTAAAAATCTCTATCACTCCTGATCTTTTCCCAGTTAAGGCTCCTGATACACGTAACAGTTTCCCTTAAAAGCATGTAGGGATCATTTACCACTTGCTACCACGTCTACCATTTGATCATCTATTACTAGCTCCATTTCTCTATTGGAAATCTCACCCTGACAAATCTATCTCATTACTTCCAAATGATTGACAGAGACCTTTCAGATCAGTGAGGTCAGAGTACATAGTGATTTGGGGTTTGGGTCTTATAGTCAGAGGAACCAAGGCTTGAATCCTAACCCCTACACTGATTAAGGTGACCTAGGACAAGTTACTTAACCTCCCTGCTTCCCAGATTCCTTACCTATAAAAGGGAGATAATGATGCTCAACCTACAAGGAAAGAGACATTAATTGCCTGCCTTAGAGTAAGCAGCAATTAAATGATGGCTAATATTTTGATGGTTGCCTTAGTTACTAAACTGATGGTCTATTTGCTCCCTCTCTTCTCATTACTAAAGACAAGACATTAAAAGCCATAGTAAAAAGAACTATAACAGTTTCCTAGCCCTATGTTTCATAGCAAATCTGAAAATTAAGATTTGAATATTCTGAATATAATTCACACTTACCCCCACTGCCCCCCAGAAAGAAATACCTTACCATTTTTGAAGTTCAATCCTTCTATTCTCTTCTCTTGTTTAAACTTTTTTTTTCCACAATGAATGCCATAAAAAAATCTAACTCTGACATAGAAGTGGAAAAGGTAATTTTAGGGGATGATTTAAGCTGGAAACACATTTGTTTATAGCACTCACATTATCCCAGGGCATCCTGGACAGAATGAGCGCTGCCTCAGGCTACTAGCTTCTCAGGTGCTCATTAATCTTGAAGAAAGCTTCAGGTTGAGGCCATTACCACTTAATTACAGTTTGTGATTACTGGCACATTCTTTAGTGACCTTAGTCTATGTGCTGGCCCATTTGTTCACTAGAGAATCCACGCAGCTGGAAATTTTGGCTGACTAGAAAGCATAAATAGGGGTTTTGGGGGCTTGGATTGAAACCGTTCTTGCTGAAATGTCAACACATTTTTCTCCCATCTGGATATGGTTAATCACGGTGCTTGCTTTGATACACTTTTTTCATAAGCTGCGCTTTTGAGGTGTGCCTGAACTTATCAAAATGCTATTTTAAAGCAGACCTTTGAGCATAACTCCTTGTCTATCATTATTTACTCTTTGTGGATATAACAGGGGAGGTTTCTTATGATTCAGTGTATTAGAGCTTGCAATCTAGGGACCATGTCAGGGACTTTTCTTCCTATGTAGAAACTGGAAGGGATTTTAATTCCATGATTTCTCTAAGAATAATGTTGTTCTAAAATCATAGGGAAGAGGCCTAATCTAGTAGCAAAGAGTACTTGGCTAGAAGCTGGAAAATCTGGCTGGCTTCTATGTTTAACTGAATGCAAAATAGTTTCACTTATTTACACATTATTCATGTCATAAATAATTAGTGTTTTCCTTGTGCCATACACTGTGGAAGGTATTGTGGACACTGAAGTCTGTGGGGCATGGGATAGTATTTTCTCTTTGTACCTATCATACCTTCTCCAGTGTGTGATAATATGTAAACAAATTAGTGTGGCTGGGCTCCAATGAAATTATATTTATCAACTATAAAATTTTATTTTCTTATTTTTTGGTATGACATGAAATACCACTTTTCTTTTGAGTTAAGACTATTTAAAAATGTAAAAACTATTCTTAGGTCATGGACCATTCAGACAGAAGTATGGATTTGGCCTATGGGCTATAGTTTACCAACCCGTGATTTACAACTCAAAATAAACAATAGCATGATTATTGTTGGCAGTAGATTTTCTGGGTTTTATGGGAGCATGTGGAACTCTTGGGTGTCTGACTCTTTCCCAATGATGAGTTATGTGATAGGACCAAAACGATGAGAAAGCCAGAGTCAGACGAAGCCAAAGAGAAGAGTATATGCAAAATCCCAGAGGCAAAAGAATAAATACAGTAAATGAATGACTGAAATATAGACTCTAAGAAATAAATGCAGAATATAAGAAATAGTGATAAGTGTATAGCCTGCTTATGTGAGCAGGGGCCATTTTTTGAATAGCTTTATATTACCTTATAAAGGATTTTGGAGCAACAGGAAGCTTTTGGTAAGTTTTTAATAAGCAAGTAAAAGATTAAATTTGAGGCTTAAAATATCTCTGTGCATACACTTGGAGGATAGGATAGACATGGCTGTGCCTCAATATGACTTTATTTACAAACCTAAGTGGCAGATCAGATTTAGTCTGTGGGCTATCTTTTGTTGAAACCTTCTGTAGAGTCAGGCAACCTGACTGAAATCTTGTCCCATAACTACTTTTTGACAAATTACTAAGTTTTTTTGGGGGGGTTGTTTTTTACTATTATGTTCAGTCCTTCTTTTCTTTCAAGAAGTCCATCAGAAATCCATAAATTTAAAAGAAGGATAGAGAAACTTTCATTTGCTATGTTGAAAGAAAGCAGTACCTGGGAAAATGTTTAGACAACAGCTACTTTATTTCATTGCATTGAATGTTCCTCCAGAAACTAATCCTTCCATAGAGTAATTTGTCCCACCACTAGTTCCAACATCCTCTTTCCTGCACATCTGTATTCTAATTTCTAGCTAATGCTAGGTTGAGGTTCTTCCATGACATTATGTTTACTTGAGTTAAATAACCAGCTAACTAACTTAAAACCTAGCCTTACTTTTCTAATTTCAGTGACTTCACATTCAAGTAGAGAATGACAAAGACTGCCGGATTACTTAATTTTAAAGGCTTCTTACTGATTTTGATATAAGAAAGAACAATTTCTCTAGTGGTAAGATCCCAAAGACAATCTAGAACAAAAGCATGTATAAGAAACAAAATGACAAAGAATGATAGGTACAGTGCTAAAGGTAAATATGAACAAACTCTGTAGAAGTAAAGATGTCCTTTTCACCAAGGGTTCAACACAAATATCCAGGTTGAAAGTTTTGGCTATAGGAGCAGAGATTAGAAATTTGAAAAGCCATGAATTCCTTGACATGTTTGACGTTCTGAAAAATTTGTACAATTATATTTATTTTTAAAAAACCCAAGGGGTCTTTTCAAAACACATCAGTATATGTAATGTGTGGTGGAAAGACCCCAAGACCCCTACCGAAGGTCAATATGACCAGTGTTCTTGTCCTATATCTGCAATTAAGCAGTAGCTATTTGACTTTGAACAGGTGTTATGATGTCCTATGAAATGAGAAAAAAAGAGAATATCGCTGTTTTTTACCCCTATATTTGCTCCCTACTTTTGCCACTTTATCACCCCAGAGGAAATCTAGACTTAATTAAGGCAGATTTTTCCAACATTAGTCAATGTTTATACTTACAATATTATATTAGTACAACCATAAAAACAATAATTATTCTTAATCACTCAAAAAGTTCATAATAAATCATATATGGACTTAAAGACTCAGATGAAAATTCCTCCAAAATTGATCTATAGATTTTAATCCCAATCAAAATTCTAGCAGTTAAGTTCTGCTTCTGAAAGCTGCAAAAGAATGTTGCTCCCATCCTAACAATGAGAGAAAGCCAGATATTTACAAAATTATCATCTATCTCAAAGCCATCAGAGTGCTGAGGTCACAAGACAACCAAGAAAACTGAATTCTCTAAAGAGACAGATTCCTTGGCAGGAGGAAGGCAGACACAAACCTTTCAAACTTGGCCAAAGCACAGGAAAAATATGTGGCTGCCATAGAAGCATATGAGGAAAAGAAAAAGTCAGTTAATATTGTAAATACTTCTTAAAGGCCAAGAGTAGGTAAAGATTTCAGTTTAGAAAAACAGAAAGCCCCAGGCATAGGGGAGTTCAGCCTCACTCAAACTCTTCTCCATGAGTGTCATCAGGTGCTCACACAGAGTGGGTGAAGGGCAAGAGTGTCCTTTCCCACTGCAAACCTATGATGGGATGGATGTGCTGGAGGTGACTGGATGCCAATGGCTGACAGGCAAAAAAACAAACAAACAAAAAACTGCACTCACTTCACTAGATCCTTCTATCTGAAACAAAAGTCTTAAGCCGCAAGGGCCGTCAATTCATCAAGAAGACACAACAATCTTAAGTGTTTATGTACCCAGTTACGTTTTAAAAATTGATAGAACTCTCAAAATAATAACAGAAAAATCTACAAACATAGCCAAAGATGCCAACATTCCTCTGTCAATAATGAACAGAAAAACAGAAAATCAGAAAAATCTATAGTGAGTATCCAAAACTATAGTAAGACTATAGAATACCTGAGAAGTACCATCAACTGCTTAATTGAATTGACACTTAGAGAACAACCCATTTAATATCATCACAACACACATTCCTTGCAAGTGCATGCAAAACATTTACTGAGATAGAACATATTCTCAATAATGAGCTTATGCTAGAAATAAATAACAAAAATATAAAAAATTTCTTGTATATTTGAAAATTAAACCATATATTTTGAAATAATTTGTATCAAAAGGGAAATCCTGAGAGTCATTTGAAAATACTTTTAATTTAAGGAAAAAGCACAGCATATTAAACTTTATAGTATACAGGTAATGAAGTGCTTATAGAGAAATCGATAGCAAATACTTAGAAAAGAAATATTAAAAAAGAAGAAAGATTTGAACTGAAAAATCTAAGGTTTCAACTTAAGATAGTAGCAAAATAAAAGCAAACTAAATCCAAGGCAAACATAAGGAAAGATGTAATAAACTTACAAATTATTTCAGAACAAGAAAATAGAGAAAATCAGTGAAACCAAATGCTGGTTCTTTGAAAAGACCAAATTGATAAACTTTTAGATATAGATAACAAATAGCAGGAAAGAAAGGACATCAGTATAGATCATACAGACCTTGAGGATATTATAAAGTAAACATTAACACATTTTTTTCAGTCAATTTGATGACAGATTAAATGGATAAATTTCTAGAAGGTCACAATCTACCAAAGTTAATTCAAGAATCAGATAATATAAATGGTCTTCTACTTAAGATAAACTGAACACAATATAAATTCTGAATGAGATGGCTTCATTGATAAATTCTACCAAATATTTATATGCTACAAAAAATTCTCCAGATAATTGAAAAAGAAGGAATATTTCCAAATTTGAGGCCAGTGTTACCCAGAGACATTACAAAAAAACTACAGTATTCTTCATGAACTCTGATGCAAAAAACCTTGAAAATAAATATCATGTTTTTGTGAGCAAAAAATATCCTCATAGGGTATTTTGATGGATGGAGCAATTTTCCAACCCCTGTCAACTCAAAACTCCGTAAGAGTCAAGAGAAGAGTTCAGACTTCAACTTTAAATTCTATTTGCTAATTTTGTCTCTAATCTTATTTCCCCAGATTGTAAATACTTTGTAAATACTATGAAATTGGAGATCATATCTCCTACTTTTTTTCTACTGGCATAGCAATTAGGTATTTAATTAATTTTTGTTCAGTAGTTTGATGGACACAAATGTAGAACTCAATTGTATCTGTCCAACAGATAAATTGATTGCACATTGAGATTTTGATACTGGTCTCAGTCTGAGAGATCTTGGGAAGCTTCTCTCTCTCAATACATAAAACCTTCAATGCAAACTTTTAATTTAATACATCCTCAAAATTGTAGAAATAAAATGTAGCAGAATAAATTTCACAAAGTAAATCCATGTGACCAGCCCCTATCTTACAAGCAGAACACTTCCCAGATCCCAAAAGTCCTCTTTTGTCCCCTTACAATTACTAGACCTCTAAGAGTAACCGCTCTCCTGACTTTTAACACCTTAGGCTAATTTCATCTGTTTAGGAACTTTTATCGATAAAATTGTAACATATGCGCTCTTCTGGGTCTAGCTTCTTTTGCTCTCCATCAGATTTATCCATATTGTTATATATGTCGATTGTTCATTCTTACTGCTGAACAGTATTTATTACATAAATACCACTATTTATTTATATCTAGTCTACTATTGTTAGATAACTGAGTTGCTTCCAGTTTGGAGATATTATGAAAGGTGTCATTATAAACATTCTTGTACATGTCTTTTGGTATATATATTTCTATATTTCTGTAGCGTTTACACTAAGTAGTAAAATAGCTGGATCAAGGACATGCATATGCTTAGCTTTAGTAGATAGTGCCAAGCATTTTTTCCAGTTTATAGTTCTCCCCACAGTGAATGAGAATTCCGGTTGTTCTACATTTTCCTCAACACTCGAGAATGTTATATTTTTAAATTTTAACCTTTTTGGTATGTGTAGTGGTAATTGCTTTGAGATTTCAATTCTCACTATCCCAACGATTAATGAAGTTGAGCGCCTTTCTTTATGGTTATTGGCCAAATGGTATGTTTTTTGCAAAGCACTTGTTCATATCATTTGCTCATTTGTTTTCAGTTGAATCATACCATGCCTTCTTATTGATTTGTAGAAGTTCTTTGTATATTCTAATTACAAATCTTTGCTGAATACATTGCAAATGTTTTCTCTCACTTTGTGGGTTGCCTTTTCTTAATGGTGTCTATTTACAAGACTGCTAAAGCTTTACTCAGCCTTTTAAACTTTCTGTTCAGGTTTTAGTTTCCTGGTTGCCACTGTTCCAGAAATGGGTAACTGTTGTAAGACAAAACCAGTAATATGCCTAAGGCTCCCCACATAGCTATCGAAAGCTTAGTTTTTTCCTTTCTCTGTCTTCTAGTAACATCCCTTTCTGGGTTCAAAACTTAGATTCTCATCCTTATGCCCATTCACAAAATTAACAATTGCCCTAGGGCTTTTATAAAGTGACTGCAGAAGTCTGTTTATTTCTGCTACTTTCTCTCTGGAGTGTGGCCCTTCCAATTCTCTTTGCCACTGCCACAGTCTACTGACTTCAAACAGATGATTAACATATTTTATCTTGGTTTTCCTTTCTGTTCTCTGTGGCAGCATTGGTTCTGCCAAAATCTCCTTTATTTTTAAGCAGAAATTTATCACAGTCTATTTTGGATTAATAGATACTGATATCAAGATACTTAGCTGATCAAGAAAGATCAGGTAAGAAATATTTTATGTAAAATGGGCTTGCAAGCATTACTCTGCTTGGTGCTGACACATTTTTGGGTAAGTGGGCATCAGGAGACCTGAAGAGGAAGATCTCTTGATAATTAAAGGAGACCTGACCTTCATTTGCTTTTGGGAATTAAACCTTTCTTAGAAGCACTGGAAAACTAGAGTGGAGCTGATTGTTCTCATCACATGGGAGAAGTGAAATAGAAACAGATTTAAGGGTGTTTAAACACATTAGTAATGATTTTTCTCATGCATGACTAACTTTGTTGCCAATTCAAGTAATGTAACTGAATCATGGCTTTGGGACTTTTCTCAGAAAACCATGAAAAAGAAACTGAAAAATTACTTGGCAAGTCACACACAGAAAATTGTGATTTGTTCTGAAATGAATTCCTGACCTAGATTATCAGCCTGATTCTTGTATTTGTGCCAAGCGTGGAACTTGAACCTATGATGTCGTCGCTATCTCTCGCTAAGGCAAACTTGTATTAGCAAATCCCATGGCTGATGCCTGCAGATAACAACATGAACAATCTCAGTACTTTTTACTATATCGTTACTTTTGTTGGTACTTCAATTTTTTAATTAGGCTTCAGTAATGTTTGTGTACACAATTGCTTTTTTATGTAATTAACTGCCTTAACACGAAGTTGAGACATTAATAATACTTTAATAACAGTCAAGCTCTCCAAGGGAATACTTTTGGATTTTATTTTAGAGCTGAGAAATTTCCTAAAGATGATCTGAAATAGTGTTTGTATTTATGTTTTTATAGAAAATTTGTTTCTAAGCCTCACTCAGTAAGATCTGGTACAAATAGTGTGACACAAATAATAATAGTTAAAGATGAAGCAGAGATGCTTTCTCTGATTCTAATTTAAAAATAACATTGGGGGACGCCTGGGTGGCTCAGTTGGTTAAGCGGCTGCCTTTGGCTCGGTCATGTTCCCAGGGTCCTGGGATGGAGTCCTTCACCAGGCTCCTTTCTCAGTGGGGAGCCTGCTTCTCTCTCTGCCTCTGCCTGCCACTCTGCCTGTTTGTGCTCTCTCTCTCTCTCTCTCTGACAAATAAATAAAACCTTTAAAAAAAAGTTGCTAAGAGAAATTTTAAAAATAAAAATAACATCGGTTTTTTAAAATTATTAAGATAATACTTTTCTGTGCAAAACTTTAAAGAAACCATTCTTTATCATTTCATCAAGAGAACTATTAGTTTGTGTAAAACCTTACATTTTTATAGGATATACCCACACACATATATACATGTTTATGTATATATATGTTTAAACTGGATTGGCATTATATATTTTATAAACAGACTTTCTTTTATTTAACTATATATTTTGGAAAACTTCCCTTGTTATTATAGTTTGTATAAAATGTGATTTTAACAGGTGTGTAATATAGCAAATGTGTATGGTAACACACTACTGTTGAGCATATAAGTTGTTTGCAACTCTTCAGCATGTTCTAAGAACATTCTTGTTTATGAATCTTTTTATACACATCTGATCATTCTATTAGAATAACTTCTTACAAAAGGAAATAGAAGACAAAGGTTCACAACTTTAAGGTTCTTGAGTCATATTACTACTTTTCAGAACGGTAGTGAGTATATGAAAGCATCTATTTCGCTGAGCATTTGCCAGTACTGAAAATTGTACATTTATATTATATTTATTATAAAATTATATATGTATATTATAACATTTTGGGTTACGTTTATTGTTTTAGCAAGTCCCTAGGCAAAATTCATCTGAATTTTATTTATTTATATTAAAGATTTATTTATCTATGAAAGAGAGGGAGCATAAGAGGGGAAAGGGGCAGAAGGAGAAGGGAGAGCAAGAGAATCTCAAGCAGACTCCCTCCTAAGTACGGGGCCTGATGTAGCACTCCATCCCAGGACCCTGAGAACATCACCTAAGCTGAAATCAAGAGTCAGATGCTTAACCGATTGAGGCACCCAAGCGCCCCTCAAGTCTGAATTTTAAAGCACTTGACACAAGCTCTAGTGAAGTGACAGCCACATGGCACCCACAGAATTGGAATAAGACAGAAGCAGAACTCAGTCCCTCAATCTCATTGGTTAAAAAAAAAACAACCAAAAAAAACCCTTCATTGGTCCTTGGCAAAGAGGTATACAGTCTTAGAACCAACCTAATATTCTTTGTTTGTCAAGTTTTATGTGTTATATACTATGGCTAGTTCTCATATTGCAAGTTTTAGCTTGTTGTAATGAACTCTACCATTTTTACAAGGTATTGCATCAAAGAATCCTTTTAGTATGGTTCTGTGAAGATATCTAGATTAGGAGAACACAATTCTGTAGTCTGAGTAGAAAAATGAAAGCAGAATTCTCTCCTAATAGAGCTGCATATTTCCCCTGCAGTTAGAAAATTCTGTTTGATGAGCTTAAGAAAATGCATATCTTTCAAAAGAAATGTACTGCTTTCAAAAGAAATGATGACCTTTCTCTGACCTTTATTATTCATTCAACATTTATGGAGCAAGTCTTTCACATTGCTTAGAAAAGAATACGGAAAAGGTAAAGCAGCAAATGGAATTTATTCTGATTTTGTGAAAGCTTTTTTTATTTGATTCTGTAAAAAATTTTGAGGTAAAACTGATGAAGTGGTGACGTATGAAATACAGACCTTCATCACTGAATATCACAAATCACTTAAAACTATATTGGGAATCCACTGAGTTCTCCTCTTAAAGGAGAACATGGTGTTTTTGAAGACAGAGTGGAAATTATTCCTAGATTATTATAGAATTACAGCATCATCATCAAAGATTCCAAGTATACCTAAGATAATAGTAGAGATAATGGAAATGCAGGGATAATATTTTGGAAGTTCAGAATACCAGGCCAGAAACACAAGTAATTGTCTTCTTTTTTAGCAAAAGCTTTTGGTTGTTCATTTCCATTTACGAGGCTCAGACATACGGCATTACCCATTGCTCGGCAGGCATTTTCTTAATTGGAAAACACATGTGCCTCTCTTTTAGCTTCATCAGGATACTGTGGACAAAACATTTTACCATCCATAGATGTTCGCGTCTGTTCTGCTTTACCTGCATGAGAAGTTCTATGTTAACAAATCCAGTTGCATTTGGGCGACAGCAATCACTATTTTTAGCTTGATTTAGAGTTTGAGCTGAGGATGAGGAAGGGGAAAATTCCTAGAAGAGCAGAGAGTGCTTTTAAAATCTTCACTTTATCCATTTTGAAGGAAAGATGCCTGGTGAGGTAAAAAGAACTAGAATGCCTGTATTTATGAAGGAAGCATTGGAAATAAGCCGAGCTCTTCAAAGGTCTCCCACTCTCTTTTTCCAGCTAGAAATGGATTCCAAAGGACATTGTTCTCTCATAGTCGTGGCTTTGGGGTTTGAGGAGGGCTCCTCTGAGAAAGGCTTACTGCTATCCAACAACTTCTTCCCCTCATCTCCTAGTGACCTCTGGGAGGGATGCAGGGAGGACAGTCAAGTGCTGGACTAAGGAACGTCTCTGGGGATTGGTAACCCAGTCCATGCAGCATGTTTCCTGACCTTATTCCATTGCCCTCCAGGAGAATTGTTTGTCAGGGAGTAGACATTATAACTATTCTCTCCCAGTGTGGCCATAGAAGAGTCAATCCAAGAAGTTTGTTTTGAAGAAGCTTCATGAGGTACAGGATAAGAAGGTAAAAGATTAAAGGTCTTACAAAATAGGGAAGATTTGTCCATCTCTTATTCCAAAGAGCTGACATTATTTGCTCAAGTTTAATGTTTTTATACGAGCCTTTTGTACTCCCACCAGCTACCAGCGCAGTGCTATAGAACTTGAAGGTCCTGGTAACTCAGACTTGTATTAAAGCTCCCATTTAAAGCCTTCAAAGCATATTGCTTTTATTTTTACAGCTGTCTCCTTCTCTCCTAATTAGGTAATTCATATTTATCTGTTGTGATACTATTCTGGATAACTGAGGCATAGACAACAATTAATCTGAAGAGATTGCTTAGGGAAATTGGTCATGCTGAGAGCAGTGTGTAAGGGGCCTGTCTGCCAGTCTGTCTCTGCCACATGTCTTTTCTGAGAGGCACCAGTTAGTTATAACAGAGCATGGTCTTTCTGGTCAACCTACCTGGGTTTTAATCTTAATTCTACCTGCTAGTATTGTGACTCTGGGAAAACATTTTTATCTGTGTTTCAGTTTGATTTTTCTGTGGAATGGGTTAATAAGAATGTCTACATATACAAGTCATGATAATTAAATGAGTTAATACATGACCAGAGTTTGGAATAGTGTCTGACACATAGTAAGTGCTACAAGAGTTATCTATCATTATCAGTAGGCAGGAGTTCTTCACCAGCCAAAGCTTCAATGGTTTGAACCCCCTTGAAATTGTATACAGAATCTAATGTGGCTGCTCACATATAGAATTTCTTGGCAGAGTGCTCATAGTGTTCAACCAAGTCATCTCTGAAATAAAAATGTTTGAGGACTACTGTGCCAGACATATAGGGCTCCAAACATGAAGAGTTAGTTTGTATCATTACTAAAACTCTGTGAACCATTACTCATTTTGTTTCCTACAAATAATAATTGAATCTTCGACTAAAAATAATCATTAAGAATTTATTTATAGGGTATGTGAAAGCTACTGGTTAAGTATGCTAAGTTTGTTTCCTATAACTTCTTGAATTATTATTTCTTATTCACAATTATAAGCAGAGGTTAAAGAAATTGGTGGGCCAAATTAATCACAGAGAACACACCATATTGAATATCCCCCAAATCTGAGCATTTTTCTCAGCCTTTGAGCTGTCCTGCATTAATGCAGTGACCCGCTAGATGTCAGTGTTTCCATGAGAATGAGTAAAGGCATTCTGTTGTCATCCTTAAAGCAAAGGATTAATTGATTGCTATAAAAAGTTAGATGAAATAAAATGTTCTCCTTGCTCTTCACACGAAGATAAGCTAATAACTTTGGACACAATTTCACTCCTCTGCATTCACCAAATGTCCAATTACATATCCTCTCTGCCTGGACCTTCAAAACAATATAAAATTGAATGAAGGCAATGAAAGAAGTCACAGGAGGATTTCTACAGTGTACCATCCAGTTTAGAAACAAAGCAATTCAATACATGTCTCCAAGATTTCTAAAGGCAATGACTTAGTAAGTAATATTCTTCCTGTGTCTCCCCCTATGTTCTTTTTCTTTTAGCTTTGAGACCTTTAAAAAAAGTCTCTTTATGAGAACAATGCTTCAGCCATCTTTCTTCAAGTAGGCTTGCTTAATTGGGACAAAGATGACCCTTTTGAATCACAAATCTGTGTGGAATAGTTCTGTGTTTTTCACTGTTCCGTTTTCACGAGTTGAGCACATTTTAGATGCTGTGCCTCAACCGTCAGACAGAGACAATTAGCAGAGCCACAAAGAGCTATCTAAAGAGGCAAGGAAACATAATGGATGGGAAATAGGAAAATTATACAATCAGAATTATCTAAATGAGTAAGGAGAATGATGAGAGCATTAATTCAAGGAAAATACCAGCACAAGGTCTTCCTAATATCCCTGCCCTTGTAGTTTTATTCAGTACATGTCCTTTTCCCCGTGAATAGGGAGCAAAGCAAATGCGACTTTATAGCATTCTATTGCATGTGCCCCGAAACTTCCCCAATGTTAAGTATCACCTGGGAATTCAAAATCTACCATGTATACTAAGGAGTCAAACCCAGGAAGTTTGTCAAATGCATGCTTGAGTTAAAACAGGAAGATTGATTCGGGTAGAAGTGCTTTTCTAATCAAAGCAGTAGGAAAAATTTGTCCCAGAGATTCAACATCTCAGGTTTTCAGGGCGGACAACCACAGAAAGCAGTTGGGCTCAGAGGCTGTGCTGGACGCTGGTTCAGAAACAACACAAGGTTAACAGTGACGTATGCTGTCATCCGTGAGGTACCAGAGTTCCAAGAAATATTTCAGGGCCTTCTCTGAAATAGTGTTTCTTCTGTGCATTTTCTAAAAGTTAATGTAATCAAGCCTTAAAATGGCTAGGAGAAGGGAACAACTTTATTTCCCTTGAAGACCCCCTGGGAACTTCCACAGAATCCAATCCCTTCGCTTTCTCTTTTTCAGTTTTCTCTTTCAACGTGTTGAAAGTAAAAGTAATTATTTGTGAATAACGGTTTAGTATTTTCAATAAGATGATAGTTCAGTCTAAACATCCTAGAAATGTAATTCTTTATTTTAAAGCAATATCGATGAATTATTTATGTATACCCAGGGTTGCAGACTTGAAAATATCCAGATTAATATTTATGGTGAGGTTTAAGGCTAGCTGTGGCTGGCAAGACTGTTTCCAAATAATTCCCTTTTTCTCCCTCACAGCTTGGCACTGATGTCTGAAATGACCCCATTAGCGATTCACAAGAGAAATGCCTTTGCCATTGGAGAAGAAATCCCTTCACCAAATTACTATCATTAACGTCTTATCGTGAACTCATTTATTTGCCTCTTTCTGGTGTCATGGGAAAGATGGAAAAAAGCAAGTATGTAGGGTTCTTCCCAGAGAGGAGAGGTCAGGTGAATTGCCCTGGATAGTGAGAGAATTTCTTATTCTCAAAACCATGGGATTGTGGAAGGTATGAGGTAAACAGAAGTATCTAAAAATTAAGAAGGATACTTAAAGTGTTAACAAAATTTCAGGAGAGCATATTTTAATCTCCTTTTTAATTTTGTATCAGAAGATACTAAGAACAGGGCATTTGTTCGTGAAAATTATGTAACTGGTCTTAGAAGTGCCATTTTCTAGTGAGAAAAGGTAGAATAACAAGGCAGAGGGAAGTCATGGAGTTCTTGGTATGATGGTATGTTGAGTTTAGTAAATCATTTGACCTCTAGACCTCCCTCTGAGGGGTGCTTGGAAAGACTTCGACCTCTCTCCCCTTTTCCCAGCTGCGTATTCCTTAAATAGGTACAGGGTTATCATAGTTTCAGAGGCAAACACATGGCTTTCAAGAATTGCTTTACCACTTATGTGATGTTAACCTTGAGAATTTCCCTTAACCTTTCTAAACTTAAATTTTCTCCTCCCTAAAGTGGAAAAAAAAAATCCCAAAACCCCCCACCATAATCTGTCCAAACAAGTCATAGGGTAGTTTTTAAGTTTAAAATGACAACTAAGTATAAATGGATTTTGTAAACTGTGAGATGCTTTACATGATCTCTTGAGCATAATTATTTATATAAATAGTGTAATTATATCCTTTTAAAGTATTTTGGGTCATGAAAACTAAAGTAATTACAGGTAAAAATGTGTCTAGTATGAACTACATTAGTGTGGGAATGCGTGTGAGAAGATTAGAAAAAAGAATTTATACCTCTGAGAAAGGAAAACAAGAAGAAATGCTATGGGATTTTATTGGACTCCTGACAATGGCACAAACCTTACAATGTGATTTTAATAGATTTGGGGGGATGGAGTGAGATTGTCAGAGTTGTGACAATATCCTTCTGGTGTTTTCTTTGGAGATAAAAGAGATAAGGTAATTTTTGAAAAGCATATCCTAAAAGCTGACTTAGCTTGTGCCCCTTTCTAAACATTTGTGATCACTCATTTTGATGGCCTTTCTGATGTGACTGAACCTTATGAGTTATTTTTATTAAGAACTTGCAAGGTTGCCAGATAACTAATTGCAGTGGAAAACAGCCAAGGAGCAGGGCCCAGAGTTGTGCACAGTGTGGATTCTCTCTCTACCTTGCTAGTTACCAGCTTCCCCGATCATTCTAACAACTTCCTTTTAAAACGGAACACACCTATTTCTGTATATTCTTCTTTTGTCTGTGTCATGTGTGTGTCTGTATACCGCTTGTGTCTTATCTCCTCCTCAACACAGACTGTATTTTTTATTATCTTTGAGACTACCTGTAGGGTCTAATGTACTTCGACACACGGGTGATGCTCTGAAATATAGTCTTTCACTGTTAGGGAAAGAAAAATGAGTTCTAGAGTCAACTGAGATCCTTACTAGATGTACAGATTTTATAATTATCTATACAAAATTGGACCTTTATCATCAGGATCCAAGAGAAGAGAGGAAGCTTATTCCTTCACAGTAATTCATTCATCAAATGCTATCAAGTGCATATTGCATGCCAAGGCTCTGTACAGGGACTGGACTTACCTGACAAATGTGACCAGAATTCTGTTATTGAAGAGTAGAGTAAGGACTTCAGAGAAGGAGAAACACAGAGAAGGAGAATTTCAACTGGATGAGGTCCCAGGAAGGAAGACCCCAGCAGCTAATAGTTAAGATTCAGATATATTTATAACTCACTTGTATCCTTTATCCTGACCCTTTATTAAAGAGGACATCCCAGAGACATTCCATTTTGTCCTCACACTTGGTTTTCTGATGGTGAAACTCATTACTAATAGTAGGACACCTGAGACTGTTATCTATCTTAGGTATCTCTTTACCCTTAAACTTGACTTTCCCCAAAATTCTTCATAGTGGTAGGATATGGATACTTGGCCCAACTAGGAAGGCAGCACTAAGAGACAGGACTCCATAATCAAAGAATACACAGATGATTAATTAAGGGATTTGGCAGAGAAGGTAAAAGAGAAGATTAATGAGAAGAGGGGAAGGCACTGAATGTATAGACGTTCTCGATACCAGTGTGCAGGTAGACTCAGGTGAGTAAAGCAGAGGTTAGAGGTGAAGAAAGGGGGCAGTCATTTACCCATATCCTAGGCACCAAGATGATTTACGGATAGTGTGGGAATGTAAATAAACTTTTTGTCACCATTCTCCTCTTCTTAAACTTTCCTCCAATCTTTCAAGTTCCTCCATCACTGACAGCTGAAAATAACTATTAGTTTAGAGTTCTATCTGAAGATAAAGCATTAAGGGACCAATATTTTAAAATCTTAAGGGATGGTGTCTTAAAATAAGGAATTGCAAAAGTCATCTGGAAATCTCTAGTTGTTGACTATTTAGATGGGGGAATGGAGCTATGTTGTTAACATGCCCTTTAAATGGTCCATAGTGATGGCAGACATAGTGGTAGTGGTGTTGCATGGGTGGTTGAAATGGTTAGTTGGTCCAGATGCTAATACAATTCTGCTGGCTCTTTATCTGATGGTTGTGGCTCAGGGTAGGCACTGGTTTCCATACTAATTGAACCATTAATTCCAGATTAAGCTATCCTAGATAGATAGGAAGATAGATAGATAGAAATTCTCAGTGACAGATCAAAGTGAAGAACATCTGGAATTTGTATAAGGGAAATGAGACATCTATATAGAGAGAAGGTCAGGATATGAGATGACTAATCTTACCTAAGGAAGAAACTCACTCTTTGTGAATAAATATACCAATATATATATAGAAGCAAAAAATATACCAGTATATCTAGAAGCAAATTTATTAAGGTATCTTTTAAAATAGGAAATTATTGGAAAGCACATAAATATCTTCCATGAAAATCATGTATACTGGATGCCTGGGTGGCTCAGTGGGTTAAAGCCTCTGCCTTTGGCTCTGCTCAGGTCATGATCTCAGGGTCCTGGGATCAAGGCCCGCACTGGGCTCCCTGCTCAGCAGGGAGCCTGCTTCCTCCTCTCTCTTTGCCTGCCTCTCTGCCTACTTGTGATCTCTCTCTCTCTGTCAAATAAATAAATAAAATCTTTAAAAAAGAAAAAAGAAAACCATGTATACCTACATTGTAATCCTTAATGGATGATATTTCATTTTATGCTTTTATGTATATCTAATTTTTTTTCCTTAGGGTAAACTTGAAAGACAGTTACTGTGTCAAAGGATGTAGATATGGGCGCCTGGGTGGCTCAGTGGGTTAAAGCCTCTGCCTTCGGCTCAGGTCATGATCTCAGGGTCCTGGGATCGAGCCCCGCATTGGGCTCTCTGCTCAGCAGGGAGCCTGCTTCCTCCCCTCTCTCTGCCTGCCTCTCTGCCTACTTGTGATTTCTCAAATAAATAAATAAAATCTTTTAAAAAAAGGATGTAGATATATTAATTGATTGAATATATTTTGTAATCTGCATTCCAGAAAGGTTTTGAAACATTTAATTGTTCAAGTGATATTTTAATAATTTATACTCCAACCAGCAGAGTATGAAATTCTTATTTCTTCATCTCTTGGACATTAGGTGTCTTTTTTTCCCTACAACGTAATAGGTAAATACTAGATTTACATAGCTTTATAATTTTTATTTCTTTGATTATTAATAGCTCTGAGCATTTAAAATGCTCACCGGCCATTTTTATTTCTTCTTTGCAGGTTACTTCTTCATGTCCCAAGACAATTTTAGGGGATGTTTTTATGTCTTTTTTCATAATATTTTTTAGGAACTATTTATGTCTTTGCGTCATACATTTTGCAAATACTTTAAGCAGTTTTTGTTTGTATTTCATTGATTATTTCCTTTGTTATATGGGATGCTCTAATTTTTAGGTTATTGCATTGATCAGTTTTTTACTTTTAGTTTCTGCTTTCGGTGTCATGACTGGAAAGATTTTCTCCACCATGATGTCATATAAAGTAAACACATATTTTTTTCCTACTATTAGTATGGTTTACTCTCTTTATATATAATTCTCTTAACCTGATGAAATTTATAATGGTGAAAAGTAGGAATCTAAATTTTCTTCCCAAATAGCCAGTCTTCTCAATACCATTCACTGGCTATCTTCTGCATTACATTCTAAGTTCTTCTGCATGCTTCTGTTTCAGAATTGTCTGTCACTCAGTACTACACTGTTCAGATATCATAGTTATAAACTTAACTAATATATGATACATACTATCTACACTGTATCATTCAATTTTTTGTGTTTTAGTCCTTTATATCCAATTATTGGAAGATACTAAAATATCAGAAAATAACAATCAAAAGATGTTAGTGTTAAAGAACTAGCTCTTGTCAGAAGGAGAAGCTGAAGTATCAGAGATTTTTTGGATGATTTCAAAAAGGATAAAGAGTATCTAGCAGGGGAATCCAATTCTGATTCAACTTCAGATTCTCTAGACTCTGTTGATCCGGTTAATCCTGTAACAACTGCCACTTCAACAGATTTGGAAAGCAATTTGATAGGCTACATAAAGCTGCCTTGTAATATCCAGGACCAAAATAACTACTGGCTGGCAAGACATTCAATTAAAATAGGTAACATTCATACAAACGATGCAGTCAGACATAAGGTACTCAAACTTTATATTTTGTGACCAGTGATAATGAGCTGTTTCTGTCTAAAAAAAGCAATGTACCATATGGTACCTAATGTGTAAGGAGGCCCACGCCTGTACCTGGGGATTCACCATCATCGCCCTTATTGTTTGTTCAGAGTGAAATCTTTGGCACAGGTAGGAGAAATGGACTTTCACAAAGTATCTGAGACCAAGACTCTACTAGGAGCTTAAGGAACTAAAGAGACCTATTCTTCCCTAATACCAAAGGTGGGCATGTTTATTGCTTGTTACGGATTTGCCTTCTCATAACCTCACCACTAAAAAGAATTCCCAGTATAGGTAACATTATGTAATTACAAAACTGTAAATGCTAACTTTATGACTTTTCAATATAAAAACAATAAGATTAATTCCTCTGAAAACACTCAGATTAATAGATTTAATCTAATTTTATACAAGAGCCGAAGACCCTGTTGGGAGAACTCTAACCAACTCTAAGTTCAGGCTCTGTTTGAATATTTCCAGAGTCAGGAAGCTCATACTTTTCTAAGGGAGCCCATTCTGCACATTTTTATTAGGTCAAAATATCTTCTCCTATAACTTCAGTGGTTCTATCTTCTGGAGCCTTCATAGCACAGATCTAGCCTCTCTTTGACAAGATAGCTCTTTAAATGTTTGAAAAGAGCAAGTGCCTGAAGGATTTCCAAGCTGCAACTGCTCCTCCCATGGTGCTATTCTCAGAACTTTTCATGTTTCCTTTCTGGTTTATCAGAATATGGAGCTCCAAACCAAATGCAAATTCTGAGTCAGATTCAATCAACATAGAGTATAGTGAGATGAATCATTTTAAAAATCAGATATATTTCTCTCTGTATTCTCAGTGCATAGCACAGATCTCAGTAAGTATGTAATAAGTGCTTATTAAATGTTTGAAGGCATAAGTGAATTAATGAGATACTTTAGATCCTCTTATGATCATTTTAACAAAAAATAGGTCATGTTTTCTTAACAGATTGAAATTGTTTTTGTACATACGCCTGTATTCCTTGAAATGTGTGGGAAAAATCATTCTAGAACATGTTAAATGAATTTAACCTGCTTAAATTTTGTTTAGGCAGCTTCAAGTGTTATGCAGACTTTATTTTTATTTCGTTTATAGTTTTAGGACCCAGAGCAGAACTTTGGTTTGTGGCAGCTCCATATATCTCATGAAGGAACATTTCCTGTGGAAAGTTCCTGCAACGTCCCAGTGCACAGACATCGGTCTTGTTTAGTGTGCTGGTGCTAGAGGATGTGTGCCTCTTTGTTTAATGACCTGGCAGTTTGTTTCTCAGCTGCAGGCTGCTTGTGTTAGTGTTCCTGCCATTGCCAGAGGCGGTTCTGTTGAACCTGGCATCTGTTTGTGCACTTTCTCCAAAACCGAAAGCTAATTTAGGCTTTGTAGTGTATGAAGGCCTGCTAGCTCTTTCCATTTCTGATTTTTTTTTTTGGCCCCAAATTGTCATGGTATTGAGGCTATTTTAAATTTTTTTTCCCCCAAATGATTTATTTTTCCTAGTGAAGTTTTTCCTTCTGGAATTTGACCTTGTACATCTGTGTTTGAGCTTTATTGGGAGTACTTACTATTAATACTCCATGACTTCTCCAATTCTTGTCTGCCCTTTTCCCATCTCAACTTCTTGCTCTCATTTGTGTATAAGGTTTCCTTTGTCCATAACTGAGAATTGGGTCTCTACCTTACACTGACTCGTAACAACTCAAGCGGCATACTGTGGCCTGTTCTAGGATGAAAAGAGACCCTTCCCCAGGAAGTGAAGATGAATTAGCTGCAATATAAAGTGACAGTGACAGTCCCAAAATTTCTATAGGGGGAAGTTTAGGGGTGATAATCTGGTGGAAAGAATTGGAAGAAGAATATGTCTGGGGGGTTTGTTGAAGCTGTGTTTGCATTAAAGCAAATTTTCTACTTAGATTGTATCTTTTTTGAGAGAGAGAGAGAGAGAGAGAGTAGAGAGAGCATTGGAGGGGAGGGACAGAGGAAGAGGGAGAAAAAGAATCTTAAGTAGACCCTCAGGTGAGCAGGGAGCCCAACATGCGGCTCGATCTCATGACTCTGAGATCATGACCTGAGCTGAAATCAAGAGTCAGACGCTTAACCAACTGAACCACCCAGAAGCCCCAGAACCGATTGTATCTTTACTGAGGAGAGGACATGATAATAATTACTGTAAAAATTAAAGCTACCTTAGCTAGACCTCTACACAACTCTTATGCCTTCATTCCAGATACTAAATGATCTGAGAGAGAGCCCTTCTTGAATGCTTGCCGCTTCCTCTCCATTTATTCCTTCTCCAGGATTGTGCTTTTCTCCAGTTTTATGACAAGGCTGGGAGAGACAAAGACAGCTCAACAAAGGAAATGAGAATCCAGGGATCTAGTTTCTGCCTTGGCTCCAGATTTTCAATATCCAAGCTTGCCTTCCTCCATCCCTTTTACCCACCTTCCTAGCCTCATGGCCCTTTTAAAGGGGTGCTCTGGGCATGTGATGTGGTAAGAAGGAAGTCACATTGGCCCAAGTGGGTGTCTTTTTTGGGATTCGGGCTGTGGCATCTATGATTGTGAGGACTCTGAGCAGGATATTTACCATCCCTGAGTTGCAGGTACTTTCACTTGAGAAATGAGTATTAAAACAACAACAACACATTTACCTTTTAATTTTATTGGTGGGTAAGGAGATTGAACCAGATATTGTGTGTTATTTGTATTAGAAAGTGTTGAACAAACACTATCTCTCCTCTTTCCCCAAGGAAACAATGAAAATGATGTAGCAATCTGAGAAATATAAAAAGCATTCTCCTCTTTCTGACTGCATTTAATTCCGTTTCATTCAATACACTCTTTTTTTTAAAGGCTTTATTTATTTATTTGACACAGAGAGATCAGATCACAAGTAGGCAGAGAGGCAGGCAGAGAGAGAGAGAGAGGAGGAAGCAGGCTCCCTGCTGAGCAGAGAGCCCGATGTGGGCCTCGATCCCAGGACCCTGAGATCATGACCTGAGCCGAAGGCAGAGGCTTTAACCCACTGAGCCACCCAGGAGCCCTCATTCAATACACTCTTGAACAGGGTGGCTATAGCTAATGGAAAGGTGGTGTATGAAGAGGTATCCAGACTTACTGATGGTGCTTCCTTAGCATTAACTTGGCATGAAGGATTGTACTTGTTCAAAATTCAGTAAAAACATTGCATCATAATACAGTCAATAATTTGCAATTAAGCTGCTTATTAGGAAGTAAATCCTGTGATGGAGTTTTGCGTGGTATGTGTCTGCATGTGTGCATTGTATCCATTCGGGGGCATTATTTCATCTACCCAAATAGTGTGTGTTTCTGTGTTTTTCTCTACATAAAGACCTGATGACTTACTACTTCACAGGCATGAACGTAGGTAGTGATATTATGAGTATAGTGAGGCTATAGGCTATATTCAGGTATATACTATTCAAAAGAAGGACCAAGCCTTTAGCAAGATTATCTTTCCTCTCGTCTGAATGGTTTTGAATTCCATTTCCACCACTAAGGTGCTATCTGACCTGATAAATCATCTTTCTAAGTTCACTTTCTTGACCGTAAAGCAAGAGATTTTTAATTTTTCAAGTATTCACCTTGTACGGTTTGGGAGATATTTCAAATAACAGAGGTGAAAAAAGATTTGTAAATAAGAGTGCTATACATGCGCTAGTTTTATTAATTAAGGTTGGGGATGCTCCTTGGGTGATGATCCAGTATTGCCTTCCCAAAGGCAGAGGCCATGATGACACTATTAGGGAATCAAAAGTTGATGCCCTATAGGGACTTGTCCTGGAAGCCAGAGGGAGAAGAGCTTCTCCCTACTGAGGATTTCCACTTCCATTTACTTCCACACTTAGATAGTGAATGCAGTAGTGATAGCAGAAAGACTGTCAGAAATGGGAGGCTTCCTTTAAAAGCCCACAAGGTCACCCATTAGGATCTTATCACATGGAGTGAAATAAAGAAAAGAAAAGGGACACCTAGATGGCTCAGTGGGTTAAGCTTCTGCCTTCGCCTCAGGTTATGATCCCAGGGTCCTGGGATCAAGCCCTGCATTGGGTTCTCTGCTCAGCGGGGAGCCTGCTTCCCCCTCTCTCTCTGCCTGCCTCTCTACCTACTTGTGATCTCTCTCTCTCTCTGTGTCAAATAAATAAATAAAGTCTTTTTTTAAAAAAAAAGTGTTAATTTCAACACATCTTAATTGAAGCTTGCTATACTTCTTTTGTNTCTGCCTGCCTCTCTACCTACTTGTGATCTCTCTCTCTCTCTCTGTCAAATAAATAAATAAAGTCTTTTTTTTAAAAAAAAGTGTTAATTTCAACACATCTTAATTGAAGCTTGCTATACTTCTTTTGTGTGTGAATCATGTGAAATCTTGCACTGACCTCTAAAAGGAGACAGTCACATACAAGTATATGAAAAGTCATGCTTCTGGTAGAAGGAAAAATGTCCTTCTGATGTTTTCTTTTTCCTTATGTAAATATGATTATTCTATAGAAGAAGTACTTCCTACCTTGCCAGAATGGGGCTCTGTGAGTTTTCATGTAAAAGAGTAGATTAGTAAACTCGAACTCAAAGTGATATTGATAAATATTAACCATAGATGGCATTTATTAGACTATGTGTGGGGAAAGAGTAGCTTTACATATGCATTAAGTGATTTTAAAATAAACTTCCATTTGGATGAATTTACTTCTCTCAAATATAGGTATGTTAGATTGAGAAAGATTTGCATTTATTAGATTTGAGGAAGATTTGCATTATTTCTACTATGTACAGTTGAGTGTTCTACTTTTGTTCAAAATGTGCAAAGGGAGAGTTCCCATCATGATCCTGTGCAGGTGGCTGTGGAACTTGGATGTAATCAGGGATGCAAGACAGGTTCACTGGTCTGTAAGGTCCAGGTCAGGGAAGCACTGAATGAACAGATGGTCACAAGGAACCTTCTTGCATGAGGTGATGGACAAAACTGAAGTTGCATTCAAAAAGGGATGTCACATGCCAGAGAGATCCATCTATGGGTCCAGAGGCAAAATACTAAACATGTTGCCGAGGGCACCTTTAACAATTCTGCCAAATGGTCCCTAGTCAGTTGTTTTCACAGAATTGTGTGCACATCGGTGATGTTTACTCTTGGGCATCTTATATTTCAGCTAAATGAGAATGAGGTCTAGAAGGGGGGCTGTAACTCTGCCAGATGAAGACCTCTGTGGAAAATATATACAAAATGAGAAAGAATAGCACAAAAGGAGAAAGGGGGGAATGTTAGATGATTTTTTTCCCTGAGCCAGCAGTTGCCCCTTCCTTCTTCCTGGAGGACCACATTGTAATAATGAATCTCCTATCTAGAGCTTTTTGGGGCTATAGAATGTAAACCCTATGGAAAGATAGGTCCTCCCTATAATGGGCAGATTTAAATATTGTATAACCTCATATTCTCATTCTTACACAGTAAATGGATTGATCTACACATTAGGATTTTATAAAACAAGAATATTCTCTGGGAGAAAGTCGTAGTCTCTTAAATGAGACAGCTTTGGGATGAGTGCTATTTGTGGCACACTAACTATGGAACCAGCTTTCCGAAAGTGACGATATTTAGAATATGTGAGATGGTGGTAGGTAAATGACAGCTTTTTAATCAACAGAATTTTTAGGATCAAATTAGCATGTACAAAAAATCTCCATGCACAGTAAATACAAGTGTTATGTATTATTATTTATGTGATTTTGAGTTGCCGTGCTACCACGCCCCACTGAATTAGAACCTGAAAGTGGTAATGCATCTCCCCGAAGCTTCTAATTAATTTCCATAATGTAGTTTACTTGTAACAAACTCTAAAACAGCTAGGTAGACAATCTGTCTCATCCAATTTCCTCAAAGCCTTAAATGTTCTATGTAAAAATATGAAATAAATGTTCTAGGTTCCTCTGAACTTGCCTTTCAGTCTTCTTATCGTTTACGTATTCAGACAATTGGATTAAGTCACATATGAGATTGACCCAAGATGTAGTTAAATCTAATTTCTCTCTGTTCCACACACCCTGATAGGTGGTACAACACCTAGCCAAGTGTGTAGGAATTTCAAGCGGTGTTCCTTTCTTTAAGAACTCATGGCTCAAATGGAGCTACCCTACGACCCAGCAATCGCACTACTGGGTATTTATCCTAAAGACACAAAGGTAGTGATTCTCAGGGGCACGTGCACCCGAATGTTTATAGCAGCAATGTCCACAATAGCCAAACTATGGAAAGAACCTAGATGTCCATCAACAGATGAATGGATAAAGAAGAGGTGGTATATATATACAATGGAATACTATGCAGCTATCAAAAGAAACGAAATCTTGCCATTTGCAACGACATGGATGGAACTGGAGGGTATTATGCTGAGCGAAATAAGTCAATCAGAGAAAGACAATTATCATATGATCTCTCTGATATGAGGAACTTGAGGGGCAGGGTGGGGGGTTGTGGGGGGTAGGGAGGGAAAAATAATGAAACAAGATGGGATGGGGAAGGAGACAAACCATAAGAGACTCCTAATCTCACAAAACAAACTGAGGGTTACTGGGGGGTGGGAGGGTAGGGATAGGGTGGATGGGTTATGGACATTGGGGAGGGTTTGTGCTTTGGTGAATGCTGTGAAAGATGTAAGCCTGATAATTCACAGACCTGTACCCCTTGGGCAAAGAATAAAAATAAAATTAAAAAAAAAAGAACTCATGGCTCACTAACATGTTTCTTTGTATATGGTGGGATTAAAAACATACCGATGTCTTTATCTAAATGAGATCAGCATGCCTGGTAGAATGCTCTACAATGTTATGGACCGCAACCATGAATGTCCAGGATGTTACCTTCTAGTAGAGCAGGTGGAACCAGTGGACATGAAGAAAGTACACAGAATAATAACTTGGTCAACTTTGGTTGAATACTGTGTATAAGCCACTGTCCTTTCCACTGAAGATATTCTCACCACCCACAAGAATCTCAGGAAGCAGGTATCACTATTATTTCTATTTTATAAGTGAGAAATAGGAGGATAGTTTGTTTAACTGATTTTTCCCATGGCCAAGTTGTGAGGTGGGTACAGAACATCGATCATCTGACTGTAGACCCATGTCCTTAACCATCACCTGTTTCAACTTTTTGCCCCTGACCTTTAGACATTTGTCTAGTAACATCTCTTCTTCATATGTTTGTGTCACCTAAACTCCTAGAGAAAAAAAATCCACACATTAAGAAACTGGTTATCTACCATTTCCTGGTATAAATAGCCCATTAGAACATTAACCAAAATCAAAGTAAAACAAAGCTAAACAAAACAAAAAATCAGGCTATCAATTTTAACCTTGAACTACTGATCAAAGCATATACATTCTGTGTTTTAATATATTGTTTTATCCTGAAGGTTCTTCTTCTTCTTCTTCTTTTTTAATTATTATTTGCCCCAGGGGTACAGGTCTGTGAATCATCAGGTTTACACCTTTCACAGCACTCACCATAGCACAAACCCTCCCCAATGTCCATAACCCATCCACCCTATCCCTACCCTCCCACCCCCCAGTAACCCTCAGTNGTCTTTCTCTGATTGACTTATTTTGCTTAGCATAATACCCTCTAGTTCCATCCATGTCATTGCAAATGGCAAGATTTCATTTCTTTGGATGGCTGAATAGTATTCCATCATATATATATATATATATATNAATATATATATATATATATATATATATATATATATATATATACACACACACACACACACACCACATCTTCTTTATCCATTCATCTGGTGATGAACATCTAGGTTTTTTCCATATTTTGGCTATTGTGGACATTGCTGTTATAAACATTCAGGTGCATGTGCCCCTGAGAATCACTACCTTTGTATCTTTAGGGTAAATACCCAGTAGTCCAATTGCTGGGTGGTAGGGTAGCTCTATTTTCAACTTTTTGAGGAACCTCTNACCAGCTTGCATTCCCACCAACAGTGTAGGAGGGTTCCCCTTTCTCCACATCCTCGCCAACATCTGTCATTTCCTGACTTGTTAATTTTAGCCATTCTGACTGGTGTGAGGTGGTATCCCACTGTGGTTTTGATTTGTATTTCCCTGATGCAAAGTAATGTTGAGCACTTTTTCATGTGTTTGTTGGCCATTTGGATGTCTTCTTTGGAGAAATGTCTGTTCATGTCTTCTGCCCATTTCTTGACTGGGTTATTTGTTTTATGGGTGTTGAGTTTGAGAAGCTCTTTATAGATTTTGGATACTAGCCCTTTATCTGATATGTCATTTGCAAATATCTTCTCCCATTCTGTCAGTTGTCTTTTGGTTTTGTTGACTGTTTCCTTTGCTGTGCAAAAGCTTTTAATCTTGATGAAGTCCCAGTAGTTCATTTTTGCCCTTGTTTCCCTTGCCTTTGGCAATGTTCCTAGGAAGAAGTTTCTGCGGCTGAGGTCGAACAGGTTGCTGCCTGTGTTCTCCTCAAGGATTTTAAAGGATTCCTTTCTCACATTGAGGTCTTTCATCCATTTTGAGTCTATTTTTGTGTGTGGTGTAAGGAAATGATCCAGTTTCATTTTTCTGCATGTGGCTGTCCAGTTTTCCCAAAACCATTTGTTGAAGAGACTGTCTTTTTTCCATTGGACATTCTTTCCTGCTTTGTCGAAGATTAGTTGACCATAGAGTTGAGGGTCCATTTCTGGGCTCTCTATTCTGTTCCACTGATCTATGTGTCTGTTTTTGTGCCAGTACCATACTGTCTTGATGATTACAGCTTTAAAATAGAGCTTGAAGTCTGGAATTGTGATTCCACCAACTTTGGTTTTCTTTTTCAACATTCTTTTGGCTATTTGGGGTCTTTTCTAGTTCCATAAAAATTTTAGGATTATTTGTTCCATTTCTTTGAAATAAATTGCTGGTATTTTGATGGGGATTGCATTAAATGTGTAGATTGCTCTAGGTAGCATAGGCATTTTCACAATATTTGTTATTCTAATCCATGAGCATGGAATGTTTTCCACTTCTTTGTGTCTTCCTCAATTTCTTTCATGAGTACTTTATAGTTTTCTGAATACAGATTCTTTGCCTCTTTGGTTAGATTTATTCCTAGGTATCTTATGGTTTTGGGTGCAATTGCAAATCTAAAAGAATCTTCATGAAAAGTGGTAGAGATATACAATTTAAAACAAATGGAACAGTAAGACATAAGTTTTTCTGGGCAGAAAGCATATTTTTCAGGAAAACCTTCCCATTTAATACATAAAATTCAGTTTGGATCCTGATGCTTTATGTCTAACATAATTTTCAATTAAGATTTTTGAAAGTAATTAACTACAATAACCCTTGAATATGAAGCAGTATAACATTAATATTTAAAATCACGAACTCTGGAGTCAGGCAACTTGGATCCAAATCCCAGATTTGCCACTGTTTGTGTGGCCTTGGACAACTCACTTAACCTGTCTAACCCCTTGTTACTTCCTTTGTATAATAAAAATAATTATGTACTTCAAGAGTTTGGAGAAACAAATTAAACGTTTGTAAAGTTCTAAGCTCAGTTCCTGTATTGTAATAAGCAGGCAGTAAGTAATCATAATTATATAAGTCTGTGGTGCCTGGGGGTATATTTAGGATAATGGTCAGATGTGAGTGTCATAGTCATATATATATATACATATATATGTATATATATACATACATATATGTATGTATATATATACATATATATGTATATATAT